>PVJX010006013.1:0-80920 GCA_004027295.1 Dolichotis patagonum | reverse complement strand
GTCTGGGTTGGAAGTGGTTTTCCTTTAGGATCTGAAAGACTTCACTCCATGCTCTTCTTGATTTCATTGTTTGTGTTGAGAAGTCTGCCGTGATTCTGATAGGTTTTCCTTTATAGGTGATCTCTCTTTTCTCTCTGTTTTTAGTATTCTATTCTTATGTTGGATTTCTGGGATGGTGATTATTATGTGTCTGGGTGTAATTTTATTTTGGTTATGGTTGTTTGGAGTTCTATATGCTTCACTTATCCAGATGTCTGTTTCTCTTCTCATGTTTGGGAAGTTTTCAGCTATTACTTCTATAAATATCGTCTTGATATCATTTGGGCTGTCCCCTTCTTTTTCATTTATCCCTATTGATCTTATGTTATTTTTCTTTGCATCATCTTGCAGGTGTTGAATTGTTATTTCCTGATTCTTTGTTATTTTTAAAAGATCTTGTCTTTCCTGCTCACTGGCTGCAATCTTATCTTCGAGGTCTGAAATTTTATCTTCACTTTCACTGAGGTGGTTTTGGCAGCTTTCAATAGCATTTTTGATTTCCTGTATATCTCTTTGAATCTGTTTTATGTATTCTGTTTGTTTCATATAGTGTTCATTTAGGGATTCTATCTGTTTGCTTTGTTCATCTAATTTTTTATCTGTGTTTTCACTAGATGCTAGGTGTTTTCACCTATTTCTTTCACTATTTTTATCAGTTCTTCTTTTACCTGGGCAAGGTGTTTTCACCTATTTCTTTCACTATTTTTATCAGTTCTTCTTTTACCTGGGCAAGTATTTCTGATTTGAATTTCTCCATAGCTTTCCCTATTTGCATATTTATTTCATTTGATATCATTTCAGACATTTCAGGTGTATGGCTTCTTTTTTCTTCTATGTACACAGCTTCTGAGCTTTCTTGGGGAGGGCTAGAGCTTTGAGCCTGCCTTTTGGTCTTTCCTTTTGTCATTTTTCTATATTTCCTTGCTTTGAGCGGTGTTCCAAAGCTTTCTGTGCATGTGTGGCAAATTACCTCTTGCACCCTCAGTTCCTGGAGGGGCAGTGGCTCCCCCACAGGCTCTTGGCTTCCTCACAGGGTCCTAACTCCCCTCTGTGGGCTCCTGGCTCCCTAAGTTGTAAGGCGGATGCTGGGCATGGTCAACCCAGAGCCTGTGGAATCTCAGGCAGGCCAGGCCACCGTACTTTGACCCAGGCAGGTCTCCAGGAGGTTCCCTGCGGGTGAAGGGTGGGCCTACAGGTCCCAAACAGTCAGGCCAAAATGCTGGTTTCTGCAAAGTTCCCGGTCTCAAACAGACCTGGCCGAGATGCCAGTCTCCACAAAGTTCCCAATCCAAACAGCGCAGGCCACTCTGCGGGTCCAGGAGGTTCCCGGTTCCAAACAGTCAGGCTGAGATGCTGGTCTCTGGGAGATTTCCTGCGGGTGAAGGGCGGGGCTACGGGCCCAAACAGACCTGGCCAAGATGCCTGTCTCTGGCAAGTTCCCTGTGGATGAAGGGCGGGCCTACCAGTCCCAAACAGTCAGGCTGAGATGCCTGTCTCCACAAAGTTTCCAGTCCAAACAGCACGGGCCACTCTGCGGGTCTGGGAGGTTCCCAGTCCCAAAGAGTCCAAGGTCATACTCTTAAGTGAAATAAATTAGACACATGTGTAAATATCTTATGGTTTCTCTGATATGAGAAACAGAAAGTGAAAGGACCAAAATGTATACTAGATACTATGAAATAAGAAGAAAATGTTCAGATGAGATGGGGAACAAGGGTGGGGAAGGAAAGAAGAAACAAAAAAAAAGAAATAGAAAGAAAAAATGGAAATAAAGTTTTTTTAAATGAGGAGGAGAAGAAGGGTTGAAGTCAGGGAAGGAGAATGGGGGAAAAAGAAGAATCAAAAGATGTTAAAACACTTGTTGACCTGACTTCTCCCTACGTCACCTACCACGACATTAAGATTGAGTGGAAGGGACCCTGTGGTGGGAGGGGTCTGTGTCCCCTTGCATCCGTGAGCTTTTGGTGTGCTCTGGCCAATGACCATCTTGTCTCTGCCCTGTGTGGAGGGATCTTCCATGCCGAGTGGCCCAGGCTTGGAGGCTAGAAGTGCCAAGGAGCCTACAGACCCCAGAATCAGCCCTCAGCCAAGAGCTCTCCTGGGAGGGGGTGTGTAAACATCCCGCGCCCTCCCCACTTGAGTGGGGTAATCCCAACCTGTATGTTTTCTGTTGTTCCCCAGTTTCTCCCAAAGACCTTCAGATGCCAATGGAGCTGGCTGGCTTCACTTATTGTGATCTTTTAAATTCTCACATAGATGCTTTTCTAAATGTATCTTTGCTTGATTTTTCTTATGACAGAAAAATATACGCGTTAAAAGTTTTAAAAATAGCTGGGGTGGTGGTGCACACCTGCGATCCCAGCACTGCAGGAGGCTGAGGCAAGAGGATCACAAGTTCCAGCCCAATCTGGACAACTTAGCGAGACCCTGTCTACAAAACAGCGGGGAACTGGGTATGTAGCTCAGTGTGAAGGGCCTATGTTCAATCCCTAGTACTAAATAGTTTTAGAAAATACAAAAAACAAAAACAAAAAAACCACACATTTTTTGCCTTACTCTTTTTTAGGAGTGTATGTAAGCTTGTATATGATGTATGTCATCACGTAGCCCTCCTACAGGCTAACTTGAAGCTCTTCAATAAACTACTTACACCTGAATCCTCGTCCTAGGCTCTCGTGGGAAACCCCAAGGTCATTCCCAATAGGACTCTGAGCAGCTGGCCAGCTCTAAACACTTGGAATCAAATGCCACCAGGTGGCGCCAGGGAGCACCACTCCGTGCAGCTGTGCCTGGCGCTGCAGGCCCCACCGTCTCCCCTCTCCCCCACTGGTGTAGGAAGGAGGTGAGGGCTGTCATGAGGCCAGGCACAGAATGGGGTCCAGGTAACTCCGGGCTCCCAGGGCACTTGGGAAACCTTTTTGAGTGTGGCAACAATGTCATCGCCGGGACTGCGCTCTCCAGTGGGTCCCTCAAACTGGAGGGTCTCCAAAAGCCACCTCCCACCTGAACAGAGCCTGGAGCGCCATCAGAAGGCGCGCAGACTTTCTCCACTCCAGCCCCTCCTCGGAAAATGAGCAGAGAAACAGCTGCGCCCTCAAGGATGGGCCCAGAGGAAGCCGTCGTAGCTGGGGGATGCAAGAGCTCTGGGTTTGGTCCCCAGCAAGAGGAAGGGAGTCAACAATATCCCCTTCAAGGACACATTAGTGGCCTAATGACCTTCTACTTGGCCCCGACTCCTATTAGTGCCACCGGCTGGGAACCAAGCAGTCAACACGTGCCCCTTCCCGGGACACGGAGGTCCAGGCTGTAGCGGTGGGCAGACCTAGGGAAGACGGAGTCCAGCAAAGGGTGTGGATTGCTGTCCCCTGGGACTTCTTGGACCCTGCAGATGTAAACGGTGGGCTGGCAGGATAAGGGACAGTGGGCAGACTCTCTGGGCTACTTGTAAGACTCCTTCCGAGGAATACCAGCTTGGAGAAACAAGCTTCATTTAAAGCTGTGTGCAAACAAAAAAGATTTCATCCAAACGTGTGTAAGGAAGCCACAAAAACTAATGACATTCAGGGCCACAAACAGCTCCTCCGCAGTCCTAACAAGAGCGTTTTGCAGGCCATATTATCCACGACGCAATAAAAACACGTCTAACACAAAAGAATAAACAAAAAATGAAATCACTTGGAAATTTATTCCTTATTAACACGCATCAAAAAAGGGAAGACAGTGCAATCATAGGCCATTCAGAACATAATGACAATCGAGACTCTGTAGCAGAACTTAGGGTGTGTGACCTCGGCACTCCCCATCTCTCCTGAGTACTTTGGTCATTAACCAAGACAGACTGGAAGTAAATAGTCTCCAACCCAACCAAGGAGCCAGAAAATAAGCAACAGAACACACTCGGGGAGAGAGAGAAAAGTAAAGATAAAAACTGATGAAACGGACCACATAAAAATCAGTAGAACTGACCAGTTTCAGGTGTGGCTGTTTGAAATAGCTGTGAGATACCCAGGCCTGTGGGAGCCCAATTAAGACAGGGGTTCAGGAAACAAGTGAGCGAGAGCAAACACAACACACGGCATGAGAAAAGTGAGGGCAGGTGAAGCCAAAGCCAGAGCCAAGTCTGCCAATTAAGAGTGAATGCTAAATGCGTGTGGGATGCTATTTCATTTGGAGGTCAGGGCCAAGGAATCTGTCTCAGTTCAGGCTGCCCTCGGAAAATACCACAGACACACAAAGGTGTTTTCTCACAGTCCCGGATGCTGAGAGGCCGAGACCAAGGTGCCAGCAGGGCCGCAGACATCAGCCTCTCCGTTTCCTCACACGCCTTTCCTCTGCGCATGAGAGAGGTGTCTCTTGCTCTTCTTTGAAGGACACTGGTCATGTTTAAGGTCTCCTTCTTAAAACCTCATTTAACTTTCTCTCCTTCAAGCTTCTGTGTTCAGATATCACCACCTTGAGGGGCAGGGCTTCAACACATGAGTTAGAGGAGGGCCTAGTTGAGTACACAGCAGGGTGCTTTTCTAGAAAAATGGGAATTTCTGTTTTTGTTTTTGTTTCTTTGAGACAGGGTCTCACTGTGTAGCCCAGGCTGACCTTGAACTTCCAGCGAACCTCCTGCCTCAGCTTCCCAGGTGCTGAGATTACAGGAGTGTGCCACCACACCTGGCCAAGATGGGAATTTCTAAGAGAAATAGTAATTAGGGGCTGAGGATTTAGCTCAGTGGTAGAATGCTTGTCTAACAAGCTGGAAGCCCTGGGTTCGGTCCTTAGCACCAAAAAAAAAAGACCAAAAAAAAAAAAAAAAAACAAGGTAACTGAGAAATAGATCTGGACCGTAGCCAAAAGCCGAGAAACAGTTGGAATCAATTTTAAAGCTGCTATAGAACTGTTTTCAAAACAGATCAGACAGAGTAGTGGGCAAGTTCTTACAGACTTTTAAAGACTGTTTCTAGGCGATTTAAACTTCATAGCAAACAAAACAAAAACATAGACTATGTTCTAGTTCATCTTACAAAGCTAGCACGGCCTTATACCAAATCTGTCGAAGGTAGCCCCGTGTCACCACATTGGGCAATTTAACAAGATCTCAGGTGATTGACGTGCACAGCAGAGTTTGAGAACCACAGTGCACCACAGTGAACGTCAGGCCAGAGTTTGGAAAATAAGATCCTCAAATCAAAAGGACTAGCAAGAGCCCAAGTAACTGAGGCCCGGGAGCCTGAGCAAGAAGCAGCAGCCATGGGCATCTTGGAAAAGCCCTGGGCCTGTGCTCAGCCTCTGTCCTCCATACCCGTCTCCTGGGCACAGCAGCAACAGTAGGGAGACAGGGAACGCGTGGCCATGCCCACCCCTGTGCCCTGTATGTGTTTGTCACGCTCAGGTTACCCTTCCATCCAGGAGGAGGTTCCTGCCGCCAGGGCGCGGTGTCAACACTAACTGCCACTTTGCATGAGACAGATGGGCGCAGTGTAAGACCCAACCCTGGAACCATCTGGAGAGGTAATGAGCTCCATCTGGCTGCATCTCCACCCTCCAAGGATGCTCTGGGGGTCACACTAGCACTGAGAGAGAAGCTGGTCTTGATGACATCAAACTTTCTTCCAGCCTGAAGAATTCAGATTCGTAATGATTCGAATGTGCCAACGGCTCTATCCCGTAACAGTAACTGCAGACTTGGCTGACTGGGACAAACAAATGTTCATTTTCAGAAAATACACACAAAAAATTCTGCACTCCCTGCAATCTTCCCCTCTCCTTGCCTACATTACCATCTTCAGCAGCATCTCTCCAGATGGAGACTAGTGTAGGAGGGGTGAGAGGAAAGCAGATCCAGCCTCACTGGCATTGAGGTCACGTCTGTGCAGGGAGGGCTGAAGTGGCCCAGCTAGGTGAGTGCATCCCTCGCTCCCGCAGGTTGCCATGGTGAGCGATCTGTCAGGTCCAAGGCTGAGAGTAGATGCTGGAGCAGGCTATGGCTTGAGGACCATTCACAGTGTTCATCAGAAACGCAAATAACCCGGGGTTCTCTCTCTCCATAATGGACTTAATGTGCTCCTGCCGACTAATGGGTGCCCAGCCACAAAGCATCCCGAAGCAAATAATGCCCCATTCCTCATGATGACGTTCATGGTGAATAAAGTGCTTTCACTGTGAGCTTCAAGTGCAGATGCGCAGGGCCTGAGTACCCTATCCTGGGCTGCCCTTATCATGAGCACAAATAAGGCTGTGGCGTAGGAAATACAAGGCCCTGTAGGTAGGTGTCATATGGAAGAGCAGATGCTCTGCTGTCCATGGGCTCCCAGGTGGCTGACGCCACCGCTGTGGTTCCTGTAGTACCGAGTCACAGACTTGGGGAGAATGGGCACTGGCACGTGGATGGTTTCAAGTTACAAGTTCTCAAGGCCACCTCCCCTGCAGAGCAAACCAGCTTTCCCTGAGGACACAGCTAGCTGCGCAGGGGGCGCTAAAACCCCATTGGTCTGGGACAAGAACCTGCTGATCTTGAGAAGCCCCCACCACCACCACCAGAAACAGTGACCCAGCTCTCAACCCCTAATTCTGCGCAGAGACTTGGGTTTTCTCCTTCAGGGAGGAAGGAAATGAGTACTGGTGGTAAGAACAGACGGGAGAAGTCCTTGGGACCCTTGACAAAGTTCCTATTGTGCCCCTTCTGGGCACGGGGCAGGACGGTGCCTGCTGGACTCCTGAGGTGAGGTGTGCCCACAGGACTTACTTTCAACACTGAAATGCCAGTGGGAGAGGTCCTGGGGCAGCTTTAAAAGCCAGCACACGAGCCACTGCACCCGCTCATCCTCCTAGAAGGCAGCAGCCTGGGTTCCCTCGACCACAGTGAGCAGGTCCCCCAGACACTGCTTTGGACATGACATGGGAGACAGAAACCTCTGTGGCTTTAAGCCCTGGAGTTCTGTCACGGTACGTCACAGCAGCCTCATCTTGTCTGGCCTGACCACACACCAGGGATAACTATACAACACGGATGTAAAGGCTCCTTTTGCTGGACTCCCTTCTCTAAACCTGGGTTTGCAATACAATTTCTGAGTATGATGCCCACATGGAACATGATGGCCACAAGACCTCCTCCCCAGGCACAATGTGACTCTAACAATGGGGACAAAGCCAGTCACTTCCAGACTGGGGTGGAACTGCACACCATGGGGTCAGGACATGGAAAGATGGGGACAATGCCATTTTAAAGGGTCCAAAAAAATAAATAAATAAAGCACCTAAGGTTTGATCTAAAACTAAATAAAATATACAAGACCAACATAAAGGGCTAGATATGTAGCTGGCATGAGTGATAAAACATTGGCCTAGCATGCTAATGTTCCACCCCCAGCACTAGGGAAAAAGGCAGGAAAGAAAAAAGAGAAACGGGAAGAAGAAAGGAAAGTAGGTAGGAAGGAAAACAAGGGAAGAAAAATCACAAAACTTATGCCAAAAGATCAATAGTTTAGTAAAGTGAAGGCCTTCTCCCACCCCACCCTTCTCACCTCTTGCCCCAGATTACACAGCTAATAAATTGAGAGGACTTAAATCTAAGAAGTCTGCTTTATTTTTGCTTTGTGAGATGTTTGTTTTGTTTTGGGGTGTTTGGTTTCTGCGGTACCCAGCCTTTCACAATGGACTACAACCCCTTGCATTTTATTTTTTTGAGACGGGGTCTCAAAAAATCACTAAATGACCCAGGTTGGACTCCAATTTGTGATTCTCCTGCCTCCATCTCCCAGAGTGCTGGGATTATAGATGACACCACTATAGCAGGCTTTGTCTTTTGTTGTGTGTTTGGTTTTGTTTTTTTGAGACAGAGGCTCATTATATAGTCCAGGCTGCCTCAGCCTCCCAAGTATTGGGATTGCACGTGTGCGCTATGGTGCTGGACCTGAACCACAAGCAAATTAAGAGAAAGAACTGATATGTCAATTGTAAAATTCATCAAGAATTGGGTTTGCAGACTGTTTCTGGAATGGGCCAGGTGAAACACATTTGAGGTTTGTGGATTACACGAACCATTACCACCATTCAAATATTGTTCCACAGCAGTGGCTGGACAACGTGGAAAACAAATGGAGGAGTTGTATTACAGTAAAAATTTACTTACAAAGCAGACAGCCACCTAGATTTGGCCCAGTGGATTTGTTGACACCTGATCCAGAGGAATAAATCCTTGCAGGCACTCAAGACTTTTTGGAAAAAACAAAATAATACTCTGGGACTTGATCTGAAATATGACTATGCACGTAAAATTATATTAATATTTTGGAATCACAGAGGAACAGACATGTTCATTTCAGGTGATTATATAATTAGTATCATTTAATTTAGGGAGGCTATTGATACTTATTTATGATATTGAATCTGCTCCTTCAAGGATATTCAAAAGCAGTCTAACCATTGGAAAATCAAGGCCAATTTGCCCTTCCCATAAGCCAGCAGCACCTGGACTGGGAGATAAGAGCAGAGCCCCCCTCCCCCACCCTGAAGCAACCCACTGACCCAGAGGAACAGACTGAGCTGATAGCAAGGTGCAAATACAACTTAATGCTTCCTTTGTTTAACTTTGCAGGCCTAACAGTCTGAGCATCTATTTAGAGGATAACAATATGTAGTATAGCAACTACGGGGGATTTCCTTCTGTTTTGTTTTTGAAAGCCAGTATTTTTTGTTTTGCTCCATTTTATTGTTTTGTTTTATTGAATGTTTGGTTTGGTTTTATTCTGTTTAGTTTGATTTTATTATGACTGATTGTATGGGCAGCAATTCTGAAGATAAGAAGCATTATGGTAGCAATTATTAATGTCCTACTATCCTGTTTTGAAGTCCTGTGACACTTTCACTGTTCTGTTTTGAATGGTTTTATTTTGTTTTATTTTGTCTGGTTTTATTCTCTTTAAAATAAAAGGAAAACAAAATCAAGGCCAACTTTTAGATGAAAATCTAAAACTAGAGTAGTGAGCAGAATGTCAGAGGGCCAAACCCCCCTGAGATGTTTTGGACTTTGGTTCAGTCTTATGTGAGGAAACAGAGACAGAAGCAGGATCCACCCAGTCTGAGGAATCTTAGAGGAAATGTTTGGGACACACAGACAGATCTAAATCCTTCCTCCCACTCCAAGACCATAAAAGGCTATCTTGGGGCCCCACAGAGCAGCAGGGTAAAGACAGACAAGCCTTGGGGCCACAGGCTTCTTTCTCCCTAAGCCACATAAGCACCCTGAGCACAGCCTCAGGCTGAGGAGTGGTTCAGCTGTAGAGCGCTTGTCTCCTGCGTGTGAGGCCCTGGGCAGCAACCATGAGAAACAAAAAGAACTAGATGAGCTTCCAAGGAAGGTGGGTGACAGCAGGCAGCTGAACTCTTCTACAACAGTGACAGCAAGAAACTGGATTCTGCTCCAGTGCAAAGACAGAAAATAACAGCTCCACCAGTGAACATGTCTTTCAGGATGAAGGGAAAACAAGATATAGACAGACAGGCAGATGGATGTAAAACTTTAAGCAGAAGAATAGTGATCCTATATGGTAGGTCTGAGACACAGGAAAACAGAACAGCAAAGAAAGGACTAAATATGAGAACAAATGCAAATGAACTTTCACATTGCAAGATGACAACAGTAATAATACCTGGTGAGACTTTTCTAATTATGTTTAAAATATAGAAAGCAAAGACCTAGGGGTGAAATAAATGAAAGAAATGCCCATATTACCCAGAAAGTAGATAAAATATTAACTTTAAACTTTGACATATTATCTATGAATGTTTTAACTTGAAATCATTAAACCACATGAAATTGTGCAAAGTAGTGCAGGGAAATAAAATGATGCCTTCAAACCATCTTTTCTAAAATAAAAGCAGCAGCCTGGGAATGTACCTTGGTGGCAGAGTTTGCCAATCATGCACAAAGCCCTGGGCTTGGTTCTCAACACCATCAAAAATAAGGGAAGAAAGGGGGAATAAAACAAGCCAAAGAGTAGCACACAAAAAAAGATGGCAGACTTACACACAAATACATTGCAAGTTTTATTCTACTAATGCAGTCAGTTTGAAGACTGAAATGACAACATAGATGCCATGAATATTTTAAATAGCGTCTTTCCCGCGTCCCTCGCTCCTCTCACACAAGAGACAAAAAGCAAGGGCCTTTACTTGGTGATGCAAGCAACCCATTGTGACCACATGATTGTTCCTTGACATCACAGTGTATCCTTTCCCTCTGAGCCAAAGGGATGCCACATACCTCTTCCACCTCCCAGCGTGGCTGCTGTGGGTTTTTGCTCTTCCGCCTTGTGCACTATTTGCTACCTCTGTCCTCCCGTACGTGTCTCACAGACACAGAGCCAACAGAGTTCCAAGGACACCACTGGGCAGAGATCAGCTCCATCTTCTCACAAAAAGGCTCTACTGGGAGCTCTATTTCCTTTAGACTCTGGGCATTGGGAGCCTCAACTTCAAGGACTTCTCATGGATCCAGAGGTCTTAGAAATTTGTCCTTACAATCCTCACCACCGAATTCCACTCAGCAGATTCCAGTACCACCTGGCATCGTGCAAGAGAAAGAACCCCAAGAAAGCCAAGAAAATGGCCAGCTGCAAATACAATGCCTGCCATGTAGTCCCCATCAAAAAGCTGGAGGAACATGAGGCTGCCTGTGCCAACAGAAGCCCAGTGGAGGAAGAGGGCAGCACAAGCCCGCTGCAGGTGACTCTTCCAAGTTCCGAGCAGAAAGCTGAAGCCCTGCAGGTCTCCCACTCCCCTCCCACCTCTGATATCTGGAATGTTGATGACGCTGATAGCCACCCTAAGTTTGTCCTTAAGACTTTTGTTCCCCAAAAGCTTGTTTGTGAAAGTGATGCAGGACAGTCAGAGAGAGGAGACCAACCCCCAGAAGATCTTCAGACCAGGGAAGTAAAACACCAGCAAGTGGAGGGTCTCACAAAGGCACGGAAAGATATGCTGCACATCAAAATAAAAGGCATATGAAGTCAGCTACCCTGGGATGCCTTTCTCTCCCATCACCTAGTAGAACGGTAAATATCAAAAACCTTACAAATAGCCTGCTGGCAAAGGCGGCGCTCATAACATTGGTGAGAATGTAAGTTGATCCAACCTCCACCGAGGGCAGTTTGACAATAGCTATACATAAGCTTTTACTGAGCAATTCCACTTCTAGGACTTTATCCTATAAATATACACGTGCAGAAAATGAGGTAAGCACCAAGGTCTGATCCAGATAACCATTAAGAGGACCTAAGTGAATTGTGGAGCAGGTTTACAAGGAAAGAACATATCCTTTAAGGCCAGCAAACGTGTTCTACAAAGGAGCAGACAGTACTTTAGGCTTTGCCAGTCACACAGTCACTGTTGTGACTCCTCAGCTCTGTAGCAGGAAAGCAGTCAGATAACATGTAAACTGAATGTAGCTTCCAATAAGACTAGGTAGAGAAACAGGTGGCAGGCTGGATTTGGCTAGGGGGACAGTCTGCCACCTGTTTAACTGATCAAGCCAAATCTAGAGCAGTCTACAGAGTACGCCACCATTTCTACAGGGTTCAGGGAGAAGACATGAATATGTATCTCTGCATGTGCTCGGATTTGCATACTATTGCATTTCAGGGATACACCAGAACAGGCTCTGCCCCCCACGCCTTGTCTGTTTGCTATCTGATTCTTGTAAGAAGTGTTCTGACCTGTTCCCTAGAAATTGCCATAGCTGCCATTGGGGAGGACACTGAGGTAACTGTGGGCCAGGAAAGAGACCTTGACCTTCACATGGAAGCACATGCAAATGTGTTATCTGGTCATGAAATAAAAGATGCGTATTTTTTAAAATAACAGATGGAAGACTTAAGTCTTCCCTAAGATTTTCAGCAAAACAATCTTTAACTGCTAATTTGGAAAGATATTTATAATTTTGCCACCAACCTGCCCCCCTTCAAATGCTTTCATAAAGTTAATCCTGGGGGAGTTGTGTTGTGTTGACCTTGGGACCTCCTTAATTTAAAACTGGAGAAGTGCCATACAGTAAGCAAGGGAAATAAAGGCATCTGGAAGGTATACATCTGTAAACTGTAAGCTAGTAAGAGCAGGAAAAGGAGACATTCATCAGTTTGGGATATGAACAAAACAAACTGGTCATTATGAAGATGAGTGATAGACAGATTATTCCTTCTACTTGTATATAAATTTTTCTTTTACTCTTCTGTATAATTTATTTATTTATGTACGTGCCAGGAACTGAACCCAGGACCATGCACATGCTAACCACACACTTTATTTACTCCCCAAAACCCGCTACTTTTACATAAATTTGAAGTTTCAAATATATATATAAATGCAATGTAGTATCCTGGAGTGGGTCCTGGCACAGAAAAAGACATGAGTGGAAAAACTGTTGAAATACAAATAAAGCCTGGAATCTTACTGTACTCATAGTTTTGCTAAGTGTACAATCATTTGTAAGATGTGAATGTTAGAGGCTGGGTAAAGCATCTGTGGTACTCTTCATACCATCTTTGCAAATTTTTTGTACATCTAAAATGACTTTTAAGTCAGGCATGGTAGTGTACACAGCAATCCCAGCACCTGTGAGGCAGTCAGGAGGATGACAAGTTAGAGCTTGCCAAATCAGTGACTTAGCAACACCCTGCCTCGAAATCAAAAAATAAAAAGGGGCTAGAGATGCACCTCAATGTGAAGGCCTTGGGTTCGCTCCCCAGTAGCACACATATACCCAAGCACAGACACACCCCCAAAATAAACTTCTCACCGGACATGGTGGCACCTGTGGTCTTAGCGACTCAGGAAGCTCTAGGCATGAAGATCACTTAAAGCCCAGAAGTTTGAGACTAGCTGAGGCAACATGGCAAGACGTCACCTTCTAGATCAAAATAAAACCGCTAAGGAAGAGTACTGTTCAGAAGGTCAGTGAGTAACAAGTATGTACAATAAAAAAATATATGTACAATAAAAATTTTAAATAGTTTCTAAAACAAAACATTTTTATATTTCCTAAATTAGGCAAAAGGAGAAAAGATTGATCAGATTACAGAAAACCTTTATGAATTCAACAAAAAGGAAATAAAGAGCAAGTACCAAATTAAATACTACAAATAAATTCAAATATGTCATACAAGTGGAACAGGACTTAACTTGTCTACTTAAAAACCATTCTATGTAACTCATGAAGTAGATGTCCTTTCCGGCCCATAATAGCCAACACCTTTAAGTCAGAGATAAATACTGTGTGCCACTACTGACATCTCCCATGCACACAACAGACATAACTAATTGATCATCACTCTTTCTGAGCCTGGATAATACCTTCAGAATCCTCAATATGAGGCTATTGCTACATAGTGATAGAAATCAGATTGACAGTGTTCCCTGTTGCTATGGGTTGGTTCTACTAGGCTCACTGTCACCCAACAGGCCTGAGGCTGCTTGGTACTTGAGTTATAAAGGGGAACAGGTGAGCAGGCTGGGGAAGGGCAGGCTTTCCAAGGTCATGGTGAGGATTAATGGCAGGAGAAAGCTGGTAGAAAACTTGCATCCTGAGCTAAAAGAAACATGGAAGCCAGGGGAGTTGCACTGGGGACATGTGTCTTGCTGTTACTAAGTCCTGGTTGCAACAATGGGGGTGGGGGACAAGTATGTTTATTTCCAACATACAGCTTAAAAAGTGAGTTCTGTGGCAGGGGTTTAGCTCAGCGGCGTAAGCGCCTGCCTGGTAAGCAAAAGGACACGAGTTCCATTCCCGGGATCCAAAAAAAAAAAAAAAAAAGTGAAGTCCAAGGGCTGGGGGTTTAGCTCAGCAGTGTGGTACCTGCCTGGCAAGCACAAGGTCCTGAGTTCAATGCCCAATACCCCCCCAAACAAAGTTCCAGAAATGAAATAACTTGCCATGGTAGACAAAGTTAGCAAATGGTAAATGGCCTAATGGAACCTTACCCAACAATTACACTCCAAGACATGTAAAAACCAAAAATGTGTACAAGAGCTCACTAAAATATGAAGACAAGATGCATACGAGGGCACTACTAATAACAGCTGACTAGAAACTGTCCAAACATCCTGCGGGAAGATGGCTAATTGTGGGGAAAAAGTCACACAGTATAGAGTACTAGACAATTTTGATGGATATAAGAGTGTGGTGGCACATGCCTGTAATCACAGCACTCGGGAGGCTGAGACAGGAGGATTGCTGAGTTTGAGGCCATCCTGAGCTACAAAATGAGTTCAAGGCCAGTCTGAACTGCGTAGTGAGATCTTGTTTCAAAAAGACAAAAAAAAAGATTTGAAGAGTATCTTGGAATGTTATCATCACACAAAACACAACACAGGCATGTAGAGACATGCAGCTTGTAACAGTCCAGGTCCATGGGATCACAAGTCAGAGGCATCACCAGGGCTGCCAAGAGAAGCACAGGGAGCAAGTAAGAACCCTGCAGCCCCTGCTTTTCCAGCTGCCTCCAGCCCAGAGGCCAAGCAAGACAGCATTGTCATGATGGCTTTGGATTCCAGAATTATTCTCCTACTGATTTCCAGGAAGCTCTGGGTACCCCAGGCCTCCTAAACTACTCTACTATGTGGTCGAGCCCAGGGTCTACATTCATTTTCCTGAAGGGTTTTTTTATTGTCATCATCTAGGTCTGCATCAGCTACTTATTGCCTCAATAGTGCTAAATAACAGCAGTGCCTCAACATCCAGACTTTAAAACACTCTTATTCTGTCTCATCTGGAGTCTGACTAATCTAGGTCCATAAACACAAACAAAACCACGACTCAGCAAGGTGGCATACCCCTGTAACCCTAGCTACTCAGGTGGCTGAGCCAGAAGAATCAGAAGTTTATTGTGGCCAACCTGGGCAATTTTGCAAGAGTTTATCTCAAAAATTTAAAGGACTGGAGAGAAGCTACTCATGTGGAACACTGTGCCTGTAACCTCAGCATTTAGGAGGCCGAGGGAAGGGGACTGAGTTCAAGGAGTAGTCTGGATTACACAGCAAGACCCGATTCTCAAGGGAGGGACGAGGATCTAGCGCAGTGGTTCTGCACTTACTTAGCATTGGTAAGGCACTGTGTCCAATGTCTAGTACCACAAAACAAAAAACCTGGATGTTGACTCTGTACAACAGGATGGACAAATAACCTAAATGACCAAAAATGTGACATGTGTCTTTATCCTCTGCACACTACATTCTTTTCAGATGCATAAAAATCATTTCAAAAATTTATTACACGCTTGACCACGAATTTCAGCAAATTTCAAAGACTGGAACCCATGCAGCATATGTTCCCTGACTACAAAGAATTAAGTTAGAAATCATCAAAACATTACAAAGCCTTGCCCAGCCCTCTTTGGGTGTTCTTTGTCCTATTGCTCCACAGCAGGATGTGACATTTTCTGAGCACCTGTGTGCCAGGCTTGGCTACTGTGGAGCAGTAGACTCAGGGAAAGCACAGGCATCGTTCTAGTAACCCCTGTCAGAGAAGCCTTCAACTCAGGTGCCTCCGACTCTGCTCCTGTCTTTGCAGACCGCTAGTGTGACTCTCACCTAGTGCTGGGCATGGTGATGAACTCCTGCAGGATCAAAATTTGAGGCCGCCTGGGCTACACAATGAGACCTTATCTCAAAAAAAAAAGCAAAAAACAAGACAACAAAAAAACCCATTACTTGCAACTAAATCCCTAAAGTCAGCCCCATTTAATATACAAGTAAAACACTCTGAGTGTTGGCCAGGGATGGGGAGGGGACCATTAATCCTGATCAACATAAAGTTTGATTGCTAGGCGAGTGATACTCAGCTTTAATGGTTTTCAACCACACCTAGCCAGAGGTAGAAACACAAAATCCATTTTAGAGATGGTTAAGTCACTGTTATTACTAAATCAAAACCTCAATGACCCTCTAGACAGAGCAACCACCAGCTGACTCATACTGAAGGATGCTGAGATAGCGGCTGGCTCAGATCCTAGCTAAAGGACAACAGGCAGACTCCTGGCCCGACACTACCTACCCCAGAACACTGATGACCGCACACCCCAGCTTCCCGGGCACCCCTGCTCTGAGTATTATAAGGGAAAGAGCTTTTTCTCTGCACAAAGAATCACTTCCCAGGGGTGAGGGGAAGCAGAAGGGTAAATAAGTAGAATAAAGATATGCCACACACTAACCTAATAACCTCAATAAATGGATATATGCCATAAACATGAGATAAGATTCATAACATCAGTAAGAATGAAAATGGAAAAAAGAGGTAAGAGGAGAGGGGGATGGGAAAGGAAGTTAATAATAAAAAGGAAGCAAACTGTACTATGTACATGTACCACTTCCCAAGATGACTATAAAATGCATGCACTGCAAACATGTACTAATTAAGTAATAAAATCACTCCCTCCACAACTGCTGACTATGGACCTGATGCAGCGTAACCGAGGGCCCTCTCCTTCAGTGCCGGCCATAAAGCAAAGGCCAGAAAACTGCCTGATGAGGATACGGAAGAGGGAGCCTGTAAGTCAGAAAAAAGCTTCAAAGGTCTTCTTTGGCCTGGTTTACCTACTGTGCAAACTCACCAATAGTCGCCAGGTGGCAATAGAGTGGCAGCATCAAGGCAAAGCCTTTAACGGGCTGAAACGCAGCAATCCCGCCCCCCCCCCACCAACACCAGAAACAATCAAAACATAAACTGTGTAACTGTCACAGGGTCTGTCAATCTCACCTTTGAGTTCCAAAGAGATTAAAATCAGTCTTCAAGACATAGCTTTACCTCCAGGTTCACAGCGGCATGATTCATTCACATTAGTGCAAAAGTAGAAATGGCCCATGTGCCCACTGAAGGACCAATGGGTAAACAAAATACGGTATCATCTGCGTAACGGAATTTCAGCCTAAAAGGAAACTGTCGCATGCCACAGCAGGGATGAATCCTGAGAACACTGCTAAGCAAAAGAAGTCTACCACCGAATGACAAATACTCTAGGATTTGACCGAGAGGAGGTCCTGAGAGTTGTCAAATCACAGACAGGAATGGTGGCTGCCGGGGGCTGGAGAGGAAAATAGAGATCTATTCATCTCAACTGTACCCTAAGGCAAGACGAAAAAGTTCTGGAGATTGGTTGTACAACTGCTATGGCTTATATCTAGACGTCCCCTCAAAGCCTCATGTGGTAATTCAAAGTGCGGTACTAGGATTGAATAAGTGCTAACGCCCAGGTAGCCTGGAAAAAACACAAAGGGTTGCTTGTTGCTTTGTTTCTTCACTATTTTGCTTCCTTCTGCCCACTATGAACTGCTTCTCCTTGGCAATACCCCTCTGCCATGCTATCCTGCCTTGGAGCCAGCCAAGAATGAATGGAAATTTTTAGGAACTGTGAGCTACAACAAACCTTTCCTCCTTTAACTTTGAGTGTCAGGTATTTTGGCTCGGCAACAAGTAACTAAAACACACAACAAAGAATGCAGTGAAGGCCAGGCATGGTGGCGCACACCTATAATCCCAGCGCTTGGGAGGCTGAGGAAGGAGGGCTGCTGAGTTTGAGGCCTGACCTAGACTTTTTCAAGCTTGGTAACTCTTCTTCGTATCTTAGTCATTCTGACCCCCAATCAAGTCCACGCTGAGTCCAACGGCCTGACCAAAAGCCGGTTATAGCCCAGCCTATAAGATGCAACTTCATGAACTTCAGGACACTAAGCTGCTCAGCCTCTTGCCATCTGGGCCACTGGGGCTAGAAGCCTCTATCCAGAAGCTTGTCCTCCTCAGTACAAGTCTCACCTGGGGGCTGGTTCAGCTTAAGGCGGTGGCTTGCTGACCCAGGTAAGCCATCCATGGCTAGAGCCAAGCAAGCCCCTGCATAATGCACCCTCTTCCACTCCCAGTCTCTACCCAACCGCCCACCCCAAGGCCAAGAGTTGTGGGAGCTCTGAGATGCCCATTGCAGGTAGAGCCAAGAGAAACGCCTCCCTCTTCACTGGGCAGCCCAGGCCTAGGCATGCAGGCAAGGCTGCACTCAGGAGATGAGAGCCCGGGAGAAAGGTAGAGGCCAGAGTAGTACACGAAGAAAGGCAATTTATTACTTCAAGAGAATATAGCAACAGAGGCTGAGGCAAGAAAGCACCCCAGCCATGTCCCCTGTCCTAAGCAAGGATCTGAGATGAGGCTGACCCTGCCCAGAGCTTGGAAGATGCTAATGGGGCTTCCTGTGGCCCTGGGGAGGGACAAGCAGGCCTAGCAGTGGGACTTCATTCTCTTAGCACCAGGAGCCGCCTGCAGCTAGACTTGAAACAGGAGAGCGCTAGCCCTCCTGTCCTCCTGAGCAGCGTGAGGAGGGGCCGGTGGCAGAAGGCTCCCTGCACGTGGTCACCTGCGTGTGACTCTAAATTCAGACCCCCACTCCTCCGCCCCAGACCCTGTAAACATGAGAATGATGTGTGCCCTCCTCCGAGCTCCTCAGGACAAGATGAGGGTCCGAGACGTGTGGCTGGGCTTTAAGCGGCCCAGGAGCTGCCGGGCTTTTTCCTGCATGAAGAGCTGGTCCTTGGTCCCCCCACAGGCCACCGTCTTCCAGGCACTGGTCATCTGTGAGGAGGCAAGAGGGTTATCATGCAGGTGGGACAGCATGCTCTCAGGAAACCCCAGTGGTCCTAGCCAGGCAAGAGTATGGGGCATTTCTATGAGCCTCCCACTAGAAGCCACAAGCTGTCTTGTGCTCTCTCCAGCTTCCTGGATGGCCCCAGGGAAGCCACTCCGTCTGAGGCCTTCCTTAAATATAAAGCAGAAGGTGATGGCACTTGTTGCCCTCATGAGAAGCCACACCACGCAGACTGGTGAGGACGCTGAGATGTGAACAGCCCAAGACCAGGCTTGCTGAGGGCAAGGAGGTATACTAAGCAAACTGAACACAGGTAACGACTTAGTAACAGGTGAGACCCAAGCCACAAAGGGAACTACAGGCAGGGGTGTCTCTCTAGAGCAGGGTCAGGGAGGGCTTCACTAAGGAAATAGCATTTGGACTCAGACAGAAGCATAAGCTAATCAGACCAACACAGCCATAGGAAGGCAGCAAAGCAGCTCACAGAAAAGCAGAGGTGTGTGCAAAGGCCCTGAGGTGAGAAGAGAAGCAGAGGCACTCACAGGGGCGGGGGTTGGAAAGTGGCTGCGGGACTTCTGGGCTGGCACAACCTTCTCAGGCTTGGCCTGCAGGAACCCCTGGTTGAGCAGGCTATTGTCTTCTTTGATACTTGGCAAGCTGAAGCTGGAGGAGCTGGATGGGACATTTGGTGGCTGAAATCAAAACCAACTCAGTTATTATTTTGCCACAAGACCAAAGGAAAAAAACAAAAACGAATTACAATCACATCCTCACACGACCACTACTAGCTGCTAAAACTACTGGACAGGAGACTAACTTCTCCTGGTTTCCTTTCTCAGACATAAGAGTTTAAATGCAGTTTAAATGCACATTTAAAGGATTATGCAAGTATCTGTGAAACGCTCGTTTCAAAGCCCTGTGTTAGCTTGCGTGTGCTCAGCAATGCTGACTCCTTTCACAGGAAGCCTTGGAGGTCTCCAGCTCTCTGGGTCCCAGAAACATCCACAAACACTAAACAGCTGCAAAACTGCTGACTGGTGAATCAACAGCAGAGCATTCCAGTCCAGCCCAGCAGCTCTGCTTGGCAGTTCACCCTCCTGCCAGTCTACCTGGTCTCCGTGCACTTCCAGTCAATACAGTCAAGAAACCGGTTCTGGGAGTCAAGATCTCAGGACAAGTGGTGGTGTCACAACTCATTCCCAGGCCCACTCCATGCCCAGTAGATATCTTCATCACCTCACCTAGCACTGTGTTTCTCCTTTAGTACTTATTTCACATGCCCAGCTCAGTGTATCTAGCATGCATGAAATCCTGGATTCACTCTCCAGCACTAAAAATATAATGACAAGCCTGGGGTGATGCCAGCTGAAGGTCTGGCTAGAGAGAACCTCAGTCACCAGTCTGATGGGGACCCCTAGGCATGGTGATGTTTCTCCACTTGGACCATGAAGGCAACAGTCAAGTTTACTTGCAACACCTGGTCAGATGGTTCCTAACCTCTGTTTGTCACCCCACCACTGCTCTCTCTGCCTCCTTTCTGGACACCAGGGAGAGCCAGCTCATCCTAGCACCTGTCAGCTCCAAAGGGTCAGCACCACAGCATGTTCTGGGGGCCCTGACCAACCTGGGGTCAGCTTGACAGCCACACCTGACAGCAAGGACACTGGCTGGGAGCTGGATGGCACCCGCCCCCTTCACTACCCCGACCTAGGCTCTGGAGACCCAGACACCTGGCTGTGCTTTGAGACACAGCACCAATCCCTATGGGGTCACAGAACATAAGGCAGAGTGCTGAGGACCCACAGCCAAGGTTTTGAAACCATGGTCTCCTAGCAGCTCAATTCCTATAAATAAAACCAACATGAGTGGGGCCCTCCTGCTGGCCTGGCCTGGCCTTTCCAAAGGCCCATCCTAGAACCACAGGCTCCTCTACTGTGAGGTCAGATCCCCACGACTCATCCTCAAAGTAGGTGGCTTCCAGGGAGATCATGCTCCCCAGGCAGAAGAGTCCCCTGCAGGTTTAGGGCAGGGTGATCACAGCAGGCCCCTCACCAAAGACAGAGACTTGGGCAGTGTGGACATCATCAGCTTCACATCCTCATCCACGATGTCAAGAGCCAGAGACTTCCGGACTTTCTTGATGGGGCTCCGCCGTAGCTGCAAGTGGGGGAGTGGGGAGATGTTAGGAGCGGGCATTAGAGATTCCTGTGGTCAGCGCCTTGGTAACCATGATCACAGAGCCATGCCCTGCAGCAGCGAAACTTCAAGCTAGGACTAGCTGGTAGGCATTTATGGTGTTGGCAAGATGGGGGGCCAGGTGACCCTGGGGCCATTATACTTTGTGCCCAGGGGTAGATCCTGTCCTGTTGGACAGTGCAGCAGCAAGCAGGACACAACACAAATGTCCCCCCACCAGGAAACCTGCTCTTTAACCCTGAATGGACCAGACACAGCCTCTAAGTTTCTACCAATTATGTCCCTAAACATGCCCTGGTAGAGAACCACTCAGGGGTACCTACAGCACTCACCCCAGATGCGTAGCATGCAAGGACAAAACCCACAGGACATGCCCCCGGTGCACCCCGACAAAGGAGCACCCAACTCTAGCTCTGCACTTCCTGCAAACAGGTCAGGGTCTGTCTGCTCCACACCAAGGAGAAGCTGTGGGATGGAGCCCTCCATTAACCCAGCAGATACGGCAGTGGCCCAAGAACACCGAGCAGAGGCCAGGGAGGGCCCTGCAGGCCCCGAGCCGGGTTCCCTTGCCTACACCGGGAGGAAGCCACTCCAGCCTCACTGCCCACCTTTCCACCCGCCTCGTCTGCTCCACAGTCCTCACCTTTCCCTAGAGGACCCAGAGGAACACAAGAGCACTAAGACAACAGGAGACACAAAGTGGCTAGGACAGCCAGAGGCAGCACGGCGAGAGCGAGGCTGCTCTGGAGTTTGGCACTTGTGCCAGCCTGGGGACAGTGTCTTTCCTGCCCCTCTCACACAGGGGTCTGCCGACTCCACCTCACCTGAGCAGATACCTCTATATCCTCCTTACGCAGCCCACAGCCCAGCCAGGCACTCTTGCCTGGCCAGCTCTTCCTGACCACCCTACCTCCAAGCAAAGGAAGCCCTTGTAACCTGTGTGCCTTTCAGATAGTGAGAGTGTCTCTGTCTCTACTGCTGAACTCTATGAAGTCCCCAGGTCCTAACAGCTGTTCTACCCACTACACGCTACCCAGGGCCTACTTTAGAAGGGTCTAATCACAATGCTGCGAAGTGGATCGTTACAGTGGTGGAGGGGGGCCTCCCTTGTCAGTTCCATTGGTGAGGCTCCCACCCTCCCCAGTGCCTCATCCTCCGTGGCCCCAGTCACTCACCCCAGACTTCCTTGTCTGCTTCTCGGGCCTCCCTTCGTCCTCCACAATAAGCTCAATGCCGGCCTCAGATCGCAGCACTTCCTTCAAGTCCTCCTCCAGGTGTGGGGTCTGGGGCTATGGGCAGGGCAGAGGCAGCCACCTGAGGTCCCATCCTTGGGCTGGGACAAGACTGCTCATGGGGACAGCAGGACAGACCAGCCACTATTGGAGAGTACTGGGCAAGTCAGGAAGGACACTGACCTGACATGCACCATTCCCAACCCTTAACTGGACTGCTCTGGACTAGTGGGTGAAGACCTCAACCTTAGGGGCCCGCACAGCTGAGGGCAGCTCCACGCCCCACACTAACCCCACGCAGCCTGTGCAGTAAGTGTCATCTTCACAGGGTGGGGACAGGCTCGGAGACCAAGAGCTTGTCCTAGGCTACCAGTTGCTGGTTCAGTTAAAGCCCAGGCACCCTCTTAACCCTTTGTACCATATTAAGAGACACTGGGACCATTTCCCTGGTCCAGGCCTGTGAGCTCCAGGTAAGCTTTCCAGTCTCCAGGGCAGAGACCAAGCAAAGAGACAATTCCCAAGAGCTCTCCTCCACCCATTCGCCACTACCCACCGGTCTCAGAAAGCCCAAGGTGCCAGTAATTTCTTTTTCACAGGGATAGCATGACTGTGCCATCAACCAGGAGAAGGGGAGAGGGAAGTGTGCTCACTGCTGAGAGATGTTCAGAAGCCACAACGTGGCCAACCACCCAGGCCCCAGTGACTTCCCGGCATGCTGTCAGAGCTGCAAGTTAGTCAAAGGGCTCAGACATTAGATGCAATTTGTCACTCTGCAGAACCTGACCTAGGACTTGAGACTTCTTTCACATTCCCAGTACTGACTTTTCTTCTTAATTGTAGTACATGCTGAAAGCAGCTCGTCATTTACACAGCATATGTTTAATGTTGGCCTCCACCCTCCTACATGCTTTTACTCGGATATTGCTGCGTCTCCAGCAACAGATGCCAGCTGGCATCTTCCTGGCACACTGATGGCACTTAGGAAATACTGATGAAATGACAAGAACAGCCTGAACAGCTCCATTAATAAAAACCTGCATTTCCTTGGGAGAGAACCCAGGGATTGCAGAGGGAAAGGGCTCCATGAACCCACCACACACAGACCCGCAGGACATACCAGGGGCTTCAGTGGCCCATACTTCTCCAGGGCATTCTTGAATGGGGTTGGTGTGTGGGGAGTGTTGTCCATGGAGTACTTCTGATCCGGGGTTACGAACCTGCCAGGGGTCAGAGCAGGTGGCTCACCAACAGGGCAGGGCAGCCCCCAGAACAGGAACCCTTCCCATCACCCTGGCCCAGCTGCTATCACTAGCTCTCTGGGCTAGGTCAGGCATCTAGAGGAAGGGCCACCCTCAGAAACAGGACAGGAAAGAGTCCAAGGAGGGCAAGAGACAGAGACGCAGCTTGATCTTAGTGCAGACTCAGACTTTCAAGAAGAAAGGCAGCCTTGAAACCACACTCTAGGCCCAGAGAGAGATGACAGGGGACCCAGGAAGGCTGCCTGCCTGCGCAGCCTCTCCAGGGTGCAGGTGAGCTCAGGTACACAATGCTAAGGCCGGCGTCTCCTCCAGCCTCACACCCTCAGCAGGAATAGAAATGTGAAGGAAGGGCATCAGCAACGATCCACCCAGAAGCAAAACCACCAAGACTGTCTCAGATGTGGACCCAGTACGTGCTCTCTGCCTATGACAGAGAAGCCCACAGAGGAAGAGAGTAGGGACAGAAGAGGTGCCTCACACCCCAGACCACCAGGACTGGGTGCCAGACCCGGTGAGCCGGTAGGTTCCAGACTCCCCACACATGACCCCTTGAGCAAGTGCTATTTGGCCTTGGTCACTGGCCCCACTGACTCTCAAGGTATAACCGGGACAGTCAAGAGGAACATGCCACTACTAGGACCACGGGGGCAGAGGCCACCTCCCGGATGAAGAGGCCCATGCATGGCATTCCACTGGGAGATAAAAAGCTAGAATTCCACTGGGAGATAAAAAGCTAGACTAGGCGAGCTTATTAGCCCATTCTTCTCTTCCTTCCTTAGGACAGAGAGATTCAATAGAGACCTACACACTCTTTTCCCACCCCATTATCCCCCGCATAGACACAAAGATAACCTTTACCCTCTAGAAGGAACCATAAAGACAGGTAAACACAAGTAGAATGTGAATACCTTGCAACTCAAACTACAGATCAAAGGGAGAACCTGAGCCAGCATTAAGCAACCCCATGGGCCAAAGAAACATGAAGAAACTCCAGAGCTGCCTTGATCCACAGCATCACCAAGACAGAGCACACAGACACACACACCCACACCGGAAACCTCTAGAAGCCCCCATGAAAAACTGAGAAACACTGCTTAGAGACAAATCCAATATTGCCAGTCAAGGGCTTAGCAAGTGGAAGGCCACGGAAAGCCACACTGGATAATCAGGAAACCATCCGCTGGCACTCTTCAGAAAAGGCTGAAAATGAGTAGGCATGTGAAGAGAAAACAGGGGTAAAAAAGTTAGGGACCCTGGTACAGTCTATAATTCCAGCTACTCAGGAGGCTGAGGCAGGATTGTGAGTTTGAGGCCAGCTTGGGCTATATACCAAGTTCAAGGATGGGCTGGACTATATAATAAGACACTGTCCCAAAAAACACCAAAGAAACACACATGTACATATAGCTTAGAAAATCCAAGGGCTGACTAAAACCCAGTGACTGCAGCAGATGGGCAGAGGGCACTCACGCAGCGTGCTTCTGGTGCAGGGGCGTCTTATCCCGGTGCAGGGGGGTGGTGACCACCACCTTTTGGCTGCACACTGGAGTGGACGTCAGTGAGGGGCTCTCCAGCTCCAGGGTGTCCTGTTTGTTCCAGAAGTTCAGAAACTGCCAGGGAAGAAGAGAGAGACAGGAGATAAGACGACCTACACATGGATTCTCCAGGCCTTTGGGAACACAGAGACTCAAGAGACCTTCCCCGAGATACAACTGTCCTGAGGCTCAGTTCCCTCCTACCTGCCAAGCACCAGCAAAGACCAGGACAAATGGACAGGAGTCCAGCAAGTAAATCTGTGCAGACCCTGGATTCACCATGGCCTTCTCTCTCACTGTTGCCACAGAGTGATAAAACAAAGAAAACTGACTGTGAACGGATTCCTTCGTCTATCCTGTCTTCTCATGGTCCTCCTTTTGCGACTATCTAATTTCCTTTATTTTAGTATCTTCTGAGGACACCAGTCATATTGGGGTAGGGCCTACCCTGATGAAGTCATCCCTGCTCCCACACCTCTGCTGGAGCAAATCAGACGCCGCTCTGAGGAAGCCTGAGCACCTGCCTGGCTCCTTTCTGGATCCGCCTGCTGCCCCACATGCCTTCCAGAGCCCCTGGAGCAAACCCAGGACCCAGCAACTGACCTGGTGGCTGCTGCCACAACCAGGCTTCACACACTTCAGGCTGTCAACTGTACCACGAGCCTGTCCCCAGCACAGACTACACCCCTCTAAGGGCAGGGCCATGTCACTGCAGCTCTGCTCAGCCAAAGCTGCTGTGAGGCAGGCAATCGGGCCTGGGTTCTTCCAACAGGTAGGACTCAGCGCTCTTCCTTCTGTCCCTGGCCCTCGACTGCCTGCTGCTGCCTCAGTGCAAGCCGTTCCTCCTCCTCCTCCTGGAGCCTGAGCTGGGAGCCTCCCCTTCACCGCTGCCCACCTCCACCTGGGGTCCTCCTGCTGGAGTGAAAGCTCCACAGGGCAGGGCCAGGTCTGGTTTTGCTCAACTCCGGTCCCCAGCACTGAGCACAGGCCCAGACACATAGAAAGTGCTCAATGAATCCTGAATTGTGTGTCACGTGTGTCAGGCTAAACACTGGGGTCTGGGGACCAACCAGAGGAATGGCCATAGGGGTCCGCATACCTGGGAGGGCGAGAAGGGCAGGGTCTTGACGGGTGTGCTCTTAGGGGTGAGGCTGTTACAAGAATCCAGAAAGGATAGGTTGGTACTATTCTCCGTGACAGGGGACAGGGCCACACGCCGCTTCTTCTGCCGCTTGAGCACAGAGGGCGGTGTGCCAATAGCTGAGCCGCCGACCTCAGTGCTGGGGGAGATAGGGATGAGCTCGCCCCGGCTGCTGCGGCTCAGGTCTGAGATGGTGTGGCCATCCAGGCGGTACTCGGTCACACTAGGCCCCGAGGAGGCCGGCGGGCGTGTTGGCAGTGACTGCTGCTGCTGCTGGGAAACCTGGGGCTGCACGGGGCTGCTGGCGATGCTGCCCTCTGCAGAAGGTTCCTCGGGAAGGTCAAACTTACTCAGGTCGCACCAAGCATCTGGGTCCTGCCCAGAGACAGAGGTTAGGATGTTTCCAATCCCCATGACTTCCCACTTTCACACCAAGGAACCTGCTCGAAGCTTCTAGGAACACACCTAGTCACCCGAGTCTTCCCACCTTTACCCTGAAAATTACAGTGTAAGCCCAAAGGCTTCTGGAAACAGGGCTCCACTTGGTGCTGCAGGGAAAGCACAGATCCAGACCCTAGCAGCAATTTCTGGTTCCTGGGACATGTCATGGCCTCAGGCTCCATTCCTAAGGATACAGACCAGCTCAGGGCAGGGCTGATTTGAGGTTCACACCCTGACTCCTGGGAGGTCCTGGTGATGAAATCTAATGACTCAGAAACACATCCTACAAGAACTATCTAGAAAGATGCTGCAGGGGATGACAGCAGGTTTCTGCAAGGGCTATGGCTCTCACAAAAACAGGAATCACAAAACAGTCAGTGCTCTGAACCAGGAGGCGGGGACTGGCTCTGGGCTAAAGAAATAGGAGCCAGATGCCACATTATGACTAAGAGGTATGGCTCCAACTAGCTCTCAATGAAAGGGCTTAATTTACACCAGTGCAGTAACCACAGCATAGCCTCAGCCTGCTCATCTTGGTAGCCAAACCTACTTGCCCCTCCAGAATCGAGTCCAATCCCTAGCACCTGTGTGCCCCTCCCCAGGGAATCCAATCGAGTGCCTGTGTTCCCACAAACACTGCTCTCCTGTGCAGATGCCCTTGTAGTCGCCTGTAAGGGTGGACACGCTCCACACACCCTGCTGCTCACACTAGGAGCTCTTGGGGGGCAAGGACTGCACAGTGGCCTCCTCTGTGTCCCAGGCATTCCCAGGGCTGTGTAATTTGAGGGGAGTTGGTAAATACACCAAAATGACACAGGGGGAGAAAAGATGCAGGTCCGTGAGAGCAACACTCCGGGCTGGGGTGCACTGTACCCACTACGAGGTAACCAACATACCGACTCAATCAACTCCAGGGCTTCGGAGAAACTGGTGCCCACAGCAGGGATAAGGAGGTTCGCCGCCTCCACCACCCACTTGTAAGGCAGGCTGATTTCCGGCGAGGAATCCTCCTGGTCTTCCTGCTTGGGGAATTCCAGCGGCTCTGGTGTGTGCACTGCATCCAGCTCCGCGGGGACAGGGTCCTGCTCCTTAGAAGTCACAGCAGTGGAAGAAGCTTCCTCCTCACTGCCCTCCTCTTCCTTCGTGGCAGGGGGCGCCAGGGGCCAGCTGTTTGCAAGGCTTCCCTGTTAGACACAAGGGCACACAGTTTGTACATTTTTGCTATAACAATGGTTAGACTAGGGCCAGGGATTTAGCTCAGTGGCATAAGCACTTGCCTGGCGAGCGCGAGGTCTTGAGTTCAATCTCCAGTACAAAAAAACAACAAAACAAAACAAAACAAAACAAAACAAAACAAAACAAAACAAAACCAGACTACAGTACTTTTCAGCTAGTAATATATAATCTCAATCTAAAAGTGAGGAAACTCAGGTGAACCCAAATTCAGACAATTTATAAAACAGCCATACTGCACACTTCAAAAAATATCAGTATCATGAGACAAGAGATAGGACACTAAATACAGTATCAGATCCTGGGCTGGTCACGGGGGTAAAAAATGGCTCACGGACTGTGGATGATATAAAAGTCCAGAATTAAGCCAGATGTGGCTGTGAATGCCTGTAACATCCCAGCACTTGGGAAGCTGAGGCAAGAGAGTCGCTGTTGAGTTTGAGACCACACTGAACTGCATAGCAACACTCTGCTGCAAAAAAGTCTACAATTAATGTTAAAGTCCCTGAACTGGATACATTTATACTATGGTTATGTAAGTAAATAAATATCTTTATTCTTAGGAAATCCATGCCAAGGTATTCAAGGAGGAAAAGTCTAGTTAATAGTCTCTCAGATGGCTCAGATACATAAAAGTAAACAGAGAGGGAATGATAAAGTAACTGGCAAATTTTAAAAACCAACGAACCCAGCAAAGCACATATAGGGGTTCTTCCTGCAACTTTATCCATCCTTACTATGGATTCTATGGCAGAAAAAGAAAAAATAAAGAACAATCCTCTTTAATTCTGCATGTCAGGTATCTTGTCTCATCAAAGAGAAAAATAACTAAGACATAACATGAATGAATAGAGTGTATTAACAAAAGAGAGAGACAAAGAAGAGCACCGTCTGGTTCCAAATATACACATTCTTACAAAGACAAGAGACATTACAGAAACAGAAAACAGGCAACTGGTTGCCCAGGAAAGAACAGAAAGAGTGGGTGACCATATGCTACCCACAGGAATTTTGAGACTGATGAAAATGTTTCATGGCTTTCTCTCTCTTTTGGTGGTAATGTGGATTGAACCTCAGGCCTCCCATATGCTAGGCTAGTGTTCTACTGAGATATTACTCTAGTCCTTTTTTACTTTGAGACAAAGTCTTCTAAGTTACCCAGGATGGTCTCAAAGTTACAATCTTTCTGCCTCTGCCTCCTGAACAGCCAAGATTATAGGGTTGTGCCACTGGTCAGGGAGAATATTCTGTATTAACTGTAGTAGTGGTTAAGTGACCATGTAATAGACTTTCAGTAGCATCTCAGTAGTAGAGGGTAACTTCTACTACATGTAAACTATACCTTTCTACCTATCATAAAGGAAAGAGGATGCCACAAACAAACAGGGAAAGAAGTTACTGCAACATAAAGGAATGATATCCTTCATAAACAGTGGAAATATATTTACCAATTAAGAAAAAAGAAAAACACTTAACCACAGTGAGATGGCATACACCTGTCATCCAAACACTCTGTGAGGATGAGAAAAAAGGATCACAAGTTCGATGGGGCCCAGGTCCAGCAACTTAATGAGACCCTGTCTCAAAATAAAAATAAGAGGCTGTATGTAATCCCAGCATGTGAGAGGCTGAGGCAGAGGGACTGCCACAAGTTCAAGACCACCCTGGGCTGCATAGTGAGTTCATGGCCAGCCTGGACCACACAGTGAAATCTTGTCTCAAAAAACAAACTAACAAACAAAAAAGTTGGGAATATAGCTCAGTAAGAAAACCCTGGGTATAATTCCCAGCACTCCCCAGCACTCCCCCCCACCAAAAGCCAGCATGGTGGCATATACTTGTAATCACAGCACTGGGGAGGCTGAGGCAGGAGAATTGCCAAGAGTTTGAGGCCAACCTGGGCTACACAGTAACATCAAGGCCAGTCTGAACTACATAATGAGACCTTACCACAAAAAACCAAAAACAAAACAAAAAGCATTTTTAAAAAAATCAACACTTAAAGGAAAATTACACTCACTACTCAAACTCAAAATGTCACACTGTGTGTGTATATACAAAATGTTTATACGCTGAACAAAACATCATACCGTACATGTTACAAGTATGTGTAATTTTCCGTCAATGGTATCTTAATAAAGCTGAGGAAAAATAAAGATGATCAACTCAAAAGAGTTAAAATTACAATGGCAGCATCTGTTGCTCATGAATCTGGCGAAGATGTTTCACACAATCATAGTCAGCAGTGAAGACAGGACATGAGCAGCCCGTTATCATGGTTAGGACAAAAAAGCACCACCTCACACAGCAATTTAGCAATGCTCTAAAAACTTCCTGTGCCCTGGACACAATCCATTACTTGACTTTCCATATCTGTAAAATTAACCACACGCACAGGTGAGCACATACAGGAAGAATCTGAACAAGGATGTTTGTTGCAGCATTGAGGAAATGTGACAGATGCTCAATAATGGGAGAAGGCTGATTATGACATGCTCAAGTAAAGCAAAAAAGGCCATTGCCAGCCCCTGAGGAGGAGAACAAGAAGCCAGAACCTTCCTGTGAGTCGGCGCCGTGCTCTGACCGCAGGGTGAACAAGAAGCCAGGCCCTTACTAAGTTAGCACCATGTGCGGGCCTCAGGGAAGACAACCAGATGCCAGCCTCTCCCAGCACACAGGCTGAATGACAAGAAAAGCAAAGGTCGTCTCCCCCACCTCACCCCTGTAAGTGACTGGTTACAGAGAAACACAGGCTGAGATGATAGCTGTTAAAGTAAAATACAACTTAATGCTTGTAGTGTTTAGTGTTGCATTGACTTCACAGGCCTAAAGGTGGCAATCTGATCATCTACTTAGAGGATAACAATATGCAATGTAGCATCTATGGGGGATCGCCTGAGGGTAGTAGCCATTGTTAATTCCCTATTACCTTTTTTTTTTGGTACTGCAGATTGAACTCACAACCTTGTACTTGCCAGGCAAGCACTTACACAAATGAGCTAAATCCCTGGCCACCTATTAACTTGTTTTAAAGTCCTGTATCATTTTCATTGGTTTTTTTGGTTGGGTTTTACTGTTTTGTCATGTTTCATTTTTTTCTATCTGGTGGCATGGGCAGCTATTTCGAAGATAACAAGATATATTATGGTAGCCATTTTGGATTTACTATTATCTTGTTTTGAAGTCCTGTATTGTATTCATTGTTCTGTTTTTATTGGTTCTATTGTTCTGTTTTGTGTGATCTTACTATGTCTGAAGGTACGGGCAGCTATTTTGAAGACAACAGGAGATATTATCATCTATTATAGAAAACAGTCGTGGAGCCAGGCGTGCTAGCACACACCTGTAATTCCAGAACTTGAGGAGGCTGAGGCAGTAGGATCTTTCCAAGTCTGACATCAGCCTGGGCTACAAAATGAACTCAAGGTCAGCCTGAAATGCATAGTGAGTCTCAAAAAGCAACATAAAAAAGTTGTGGGATATAACCTTTTTATAAACTTATTAACCTTACTAAGAAATGTTGGCAAATATATTCTATAATTTGTTATTTTTTACAATGACCATGCACTACTTTTTGTTTGAGACAGGTCTAAATGGTCCAGATTGGCTTTCAACTTGGGATCCTCCTGCCTCAGCCTCCCCAATAGCTGAGCGTGTGCCACCACACCCATGTGGTGCTTTTTTTTTTTTTTTTTAACTTTTTGAGATAGGGTCTGGCTTCGCTGGTAAGGCTGGCCTTGAGCTTACTTTGTATCCTAGACTACTCTCAAACTTGCAACATGTGCTACTTTTGAAGCACAGGAAATATTTTATAATACCAACCACTGGGGCGGTCCCATACACACATTAATAGTCATAGCAGGCAATTACCAAAATGTGCCCTTTTTTTTTCCCCATAATGTGTCTATCTATCTTTAGGGATTTGTCATAAAATAACTGAGCTAAAGGGCAGGGATCAAGCCACAAGGATAAAAACTTTTGTTTCTAATAGCAAAATCAGAAATGACCTTTATGTTTATTAATAAGGAACTAGTTAAATAAACAGCACAAGAGAATCACTGAAATGATGCTGGAGAGGCATGTGATAAGGCTGGAATCAAACGAAGAACGGGGAAGATGGCGGAGCAGTAAGCAGCAGAGAAAGCAGCCTCTCTGAGAGTCACCTTCCAGACCCTGGAATACAGCATCGTGAGGAAGACAAGACGGAAGTGGGTCCCTGGACCCAGGAAGAATCTAAAGTTAGAGAAGTGAACTTTCAATGAACAAGAAGGTGGTAGCTGGCAGCACCTTCGCCTGGAGCCAGACTCACTGCACAAAAGGAGTTGTTGGAACCTGGGGACGCACAGTCATGGTGATGGTGGCAGCTGGCGACTCCAGAGGCTCCTGCAGAGTCGAGACAGCAGCACTGGCTGATGCTGACTACAGAGGACTTGGTCCTCCTGAAGGAGAGAACAACTGGCCAGGAGCCACTCTGGAGCCTGGCCAGATAAGCCCGGAACCAGAACTGCTGCTGGCTTCCTCCAGCAGCTCCTAGCTGGGCGCAGACCCGTGGAAACTGCCTGGACTGTGGAGAGCCCATTGAGTCTGGTCTCAGGGCAGGCCTGCTAAGGTCATCACCCACTCCACCATAAAGCAAAGGCTGGCTTGCTGGAATACAGTGGCACGATTCAGGACTCTGTCTCCTCAGGCTACTAGTGAACCCAGAGAGAGTCCTGGAAGTAGACTCTCTCTCTTGGTTTTTTTTTTCTCTTGTTTGTTAGTATTGAGTTTTTTTTTAATTTCTCTTTCTCTTTCATGTTTTTTTTTTTTAATGAGTGTGAGAGTGGTTTCTAACCTCTTTGTGAGTGTGGTTCTGTTTTGTTCTACCTTTTATTTCTTCCACCTCTCTTTTCTTTCAATCTTCTGCACCAGTTTCCCCAAGCTGGCAGCAACCATCTCTGTCCTCCAACCTTACTTGTAATTGCTTTCTCTTTTTCCACTTGCCTATTATCTCCTTAATCCATTTTAAATTTTAACTTTGAGGGCAAAATTAACACATTACAGACTTACATACTCCATAGACTTATCTGGTTGGTTTTACATTTTGTTATATAATCACAAATCTAGTTCATATGGTTAAAAGTTGCAAATTAAGGGTTAGCTCAGTATGTTGTTTTACAGGCTGTGTTTGATGCTATGGGTACCACTACAGCCAAAATTGACATAAATTGTTCTAAACAGATGTTGGCCCTGATAATCCATGACTAAGACTAACTAAGGGTCACGGAAAATACTGTGGCACAGTGCCAAAGAACTAGGGACTAGGACAGGAGAGTAATAGCTTCTCATTTCCAATGAACTGAAAAGGTAAGATCTTCCAACAGCTACACCTCGAAGATACCTCAGAAGTAATCATCACCTAAGTGTCTTAAATACCACCAATAAAGCAACCCACCATAGGCAATGTTTTACAAGCATCACCCCAAGAATTAAACTAAAAAAGAAAATAAATAAGACACTTAAACAAGATGCAACCCCAGACATCCAGTTCACCAAAGGCAAACCCAGGGCAATGAGGTGGGACAATCTGAAAGCCCCCCACCAGATCAGTGGTAACAAAGCAATTGAATGAGGCTCTAGAAAAAATGGAATCAGAAATAATCTCTCAAATAACTACAAAGATTACTGAAATTTACACCATGCTTAGTGATGTTAGAGTAGACACAGACAATAAAAATGCACAAGCTTAAATAAATTATGGAAGCTCAGCATAGGAAAGAAATGGAATCCATAAAGCAGATTCAAGTAGATCTCCAGGAGAATAAAAACTCCACTGAAAAGTATTCAAAGCAGATTAGGTCAGTGTGAGGATAAGATCTCAGATATTGAAGAAAGGCTTGCAGTTAGCAACCAGGAAAAGAAAGATTTCTCAAAACTAGCAAGGGACCATGAGAAATCAATCCAGCAGCTGCTAGATGAGACAAAGAAGAATAATTTAAGATTAACTGGAGTCAGTGAACAAGCAGGAGATACCACAAGTGACATTAAAACATGTTCACAAACATCATGACAGAAAACTTTCCTGGTGGAGAAAAATAATTTGACATGCAAATAAGTGAGGCACACAGAACTCCAATTAGCAATGATCAAAAAAAAAAAAAAAAAAAAAAAAAAAAAAAAAAAAAAACCAAAATCTACAGCCAGGCATATCTTTAGTCAAGATTCCAGAAATTTAACACAAGAATAGAATCTTAAAAGCTGTTAGGGAAAAGAAACAAATTACCTACAAAGGAAAGCCTATCAGAATAACAGCTGACTTCTCAGCACAAACTCTCAAGTCAAGAAGAGCTTAAAGTGAAGTACTCCAAGTTCTAAAGGAAAACAACTTTCAACCCAGATTGATATATCCTGTAAAACTATCTTTCAAAATTGATGGAGAAATAAGATACTTCCATGACGAAGAACATCTGAGGAAATTTATGACCACCAAACCAGCACTCCAAAATGTTCTGAAGGACGTTCGAGAAAGAAATAATAAGGACTATAGCTCCATGAACCCCAACAGAAGGAAAGGCAAACAACTAGAGGAAAGGAAAAAAAAAAAAAAAAAACGAGGGGGGAGCCAACAACAGGAAAATAACATGACAAGGATAAGCCAGTATATAACAGTTTTAACCATCAATGTTAATGGTCTTAATTCACTAGTCAAAAGACACAGACTGGCAGAATGGATCAAGAAGCAAGATCCAACAATATGTCACATACAAAAAACACATTTAATTAAAAAAGAAACTCATAGACTGAAAGTAAAAAGATGGAAAACAATACTCCATCCAACAGGAATCCAGAAAAAAGTAGGGATAGTTATTCTATTTGCAGACAAAGTGAATTTCAAGCCAAGACTGATTAAGGGAGATAAAGAAGGTCACTACATCCTTGTAAAGGGAACAATCCAAGAGAAAGCGATAAAATCATAAATATATATGCAACAAATACCAGTGTATCCAGCTATATAAAACACTTATTAATGGACATGAAAAATCATATAAGCCCTAATACAATTGTATTGGGAGACCTCAAAACCCCACTGTCACAAAAAGACAGATCAACTAGACAAAAAAATGAATAATGAAATATTAGAACTAAATCAAACTTTTGAGAAAATGGACTTAGTATATATTTACAGAGTGTTCCACCCCACAAGGTCAGAACACGCATTCTTCTCAGCTGCACACAGGTCTCCAAGCTAGACCACATACCGTACGTAGGCTCATAGAATATGCTTAAGTAAATGTAAACTGAACTGAAATTATCCCATGTACACTATCAGACCACAGTGCAATGAAATTGGAAATCCATGCCAAAGAAAACCACAAGAACTTCATAAACACATGGAAATTAAATAGCACACTACTGAACAACCAATGGGTCACAGATGAAATTAAAGAAGAAATAAGACAGGTTTTAGAATTGAATGCTAACAACAATACAACATACTGGAACTGTGGGACACAATAAAACCAGTCATAAGAGGAAATTTATAGCAGTAAATACCCATATCAGGAAAACAGAACAAGTGCATATAAACACCTTAATGTTGAGCCTTAAGCTTCTAGAAAAACAAGAGCTGGCTAAACTAAAAGCTCATAGAAGGGAAGAAATGAACACACTGGAGACTAAAAAAAAATACAAAAAAAAAGAATCAATGAATTAAAGAGCTAGTTCTTTGAAAGATTAGATAAAATTGATAAACCCTCAGACAACGTTATCCAAGAAAAAAGAAAGAACTCAAATCCACGCAATTAGGAATGAAAAGGGCAAAATCACAAAAGACCCTACAGAAACCCAGAAAATCATCTATACTTACTTTGAAAACCTGTATTCTAATAAGATGGAAAACACAAAAGAAATGGACAGATTCCTAGATACATTTGAATTACCAAAGCTTAATCAAGAAGATATAAAAAACCAAAATAACCCAATTATCAATCAATGAAACTGAAGATATAATTAGAAACTTATCAACTAATATTAGAACTAAATCAAACTTTTGAGCAAATGGACTTAGTATATGTCAGCCCAGGCCCTGATGGATTCACTGGTGAATTCTACAAGAAATTTAGTGAACATCTAACACTACTATTTCTCAAACTCTTTAATGAAACTGAAAGGGAAGCAATACTCCAAAATTCATTCTAGGAAACAAGCATTACTCTAATTCCAAAACCACAGAAGGATCCAACTAAGAAAGAGAATTGTAAGTCAATCTCCCTAATGAACACTAACACAAAAAATCCTCAGTAAGAGACTGGCAAACAGACTGCAGCAAATCGTCAAAAAAAATTAGACATCATGATCAAGTGGAATTCATCCCAAAGATGCAGGGATGGTTCAACATATGTAAATCCATAAATGTAATATACCATATTAAAGAGCCAAGGACAAAAATTATATGATCATCTCAATAGATGCAGAAAAAGCTTTTGACAAAGTTCAGCCCCCATCCATGATAAAAACCCTACAGAAAAGTGGAATAGATGGTCTTGATCTCAATCTGATAAAAGCCATCTATGACAAACCAACAGCCAACATCATACTAAATGGACAAAAACCAAAAGCTTTCACTCTAAAAGCAAGAACAAGACAAGGATGCCCACTGTCTCCAATCTTATTCAACATAGTCCTGGAAACTTTAGCAGGAGCAATTAGACAAGAGAAAGAAATAAAAGGAATAAAGATAGGAAAGGAAGAAGTTAAACTATTGTTATTGCAGATGACATGATACTCTTATGTAGAAGACCTCAAAAACTTGACCAAAAGATTTCTAGATTTAATAAGCAAATTCAGTAACGTAGCTGGTTATAAAGGCAACACTCAAAAATCAATAGCCTTCTTGTATATGAATAAACAAACTCACTGAGAGGGAAATCAGCATACAATAGCATACAAAAAAACAAAATACCTAGGAATCCGGGGATTTAGCTCTGTAGCGTTAATTGCCTGCCTGGCAAGTAAGAGGTATTGAGTTCGATCCCCAATACTAAAATACTTAGGAATCAATCTAACAAAGGATATAAAAGACCTCTACAGTGAAAACTACAGTATACTGAAACAGGACATGGAAAAGGATATTAGAAAATGGACAGGTATCCTGTGCTCTTGGAAAAGAAGAACCAATAGAGTGAAAATGGCCATACTTCCAAAACTGTTATACAGATTCATATACAACCCCAATCAAAATTCCAATAGCATATCTCACAGAATTAGAGAAAACAATCTTAAAAGTCATCTGGAACCAGGAGAGACCTAGAATAGCAAAGGCAATCCTAGGCAACAAAGACAAGATAGGGGGTATCACAATCTGAGACTTGAAATTATTTATATTGAATTATAAAGCAATTGCGGGTGTGGTACTGGCAAAAAAAACAGACCTGAAGACCAATGGAATAGATTAGAAGATGCAGAAAAACTGCAGACACACTAAGCCATCTTATCTTTGACAAAGGTGCCAAACACATTCAATGGAAGAAAGATAGACTCTTTAATAAATGGTGCTGGAAAAACTGGCTCTAAACATGCCGAAGATTAAAACTGGACCCGTCTTTTTCACCACATACTAAGCTAAAATTAGAATGGATCAAAGATCTTAATATTAAAACAGAAACAGTAAATCTACTGGAAGCTAGAATAGGTAAAACTCTTAAAGACATTGGTGTAGGTAAAGACTTTAGGAACAAAACCCAGATTGCCCAGGAATCCAAAGAAGCAACAAATGGGTTATCTCTCTACTGAAAAGCTTTTGCACAGCAAGAGAAACCACCAACAGAGTGAAAAGTCAACCCACAATGTGGAAGCAAATGTTTGCCAGCTATTTCTCAGACAAAGGATTACTATCGAGAATATATAAAGAACTCAAAAAAAATCAGTCTTCCCAGATTTAAAGACCCAATCCAAAAATGGGCATCTGAGATGAATATACATTTCTCAGATGAAGAAATACAAACAGCCAATAAACACACGAAAAAATGTTCAACATCACTAGTCATGTGAGAGATGCAAATTAAAACACTGAGATTCTACCTCACCCCAGAAAGAATGGCTAGTATCGAGAAATCAACCAATAACAAATGCTGGAGGGCTGTGGGGAAAAAGCAACCCTTCTGCACTGTTGGTGGGAATGCAGACTGGTGCAAACACTGTGGAAATCAGTGTGGAGATTCCTCAAAACACTAGAATTGGAGGTCCCATTTGACCCAGCTATTTCCCTTCTGGGTATCTTCCCAAAAGAATTAAAAACATACCACAGAGATATATGTGCACCTATGTTTATAGCAGCACAGTTGATAATTGCCAGATTTTGGAAACAACCTAAATGCCCATCGACAGGAATAGATAAAAAAGATGTGGTATTTTATACGATGGAGTACTACTCAAAGATAAAAAATGATAAACTGGACACTTTCATAGGTAAATGGATGCACCTTGAAAACGTACTCAGTGAAATAAATAAGACACACAAGTGTAAACATCATAATTTCATTACTGTGACAAAATAAAAGAAAAAACAAATGTATACATGTATGTATATGTACATAAAAAATAGTTAAGATAGTTACACCACTGATTTCTCTGAGTTTGCTGAAAAGAAAGATTTGTACTGGTATTGTTTAGACAGTTGAAGGCAGATGTCTTGTGCCCTGGCTGAATGATTTGGGGATGACAATGTGCAGTGTATGGACCATTGTTATCCCCTGATTGAAGTACTTTAAAATTTTGTTTTAGTTTTCTTTTTTTTCTTTCTTTCTTTTTATGTTTGAATAAAATGGATTGAAAAAAAAAAAAAAAAAACCAGGAACCGACACCCCCTGTGCTCAGGGCCCTGATGTGTGGTGCAGCCCACAGCCCAGCCCAGCATGGCCCACCCTCCAGACAGCACTGCAAAGGCCTGCAGCAAATGCCAGGTCAGTGAACTGACATCCAGCAAAGGGGGATTCTTAGAAGCCAAAGAAGACCTGTCTACTCCAGCCACAAGACTTTATGCTTGCTGAGGCCCATGCTCTCTCTGTAGAAAGGACATTTTTCCTTCTACCAGAAATATTTCATAGAAAGCCAGCTACTTAGACCCACAAGAGATTGTCAGAAACAGACTCCTTTGGTAAGAGGACTCACAGGGAGCAGGGACTAGTGGGTAGAGTAGTGTGACTTCCACCTTAGCCCTCCTGGTATTATTTCATCTTGTTACTGAGGTATATTCATACCGGGGAATCAAGAAATTCACTAAAACTGGAAACACAAGAAATGCAAGCAAATATATTATATAACCTTCCAGCAGGGTACTGTAAGACAAATGGAGCATGCTGCAAGTTCCAGGTCAGCCTAACTGGAAAAAGAAAAGAGAAAGAAAAACAAACCAAAACAAACCAACAAAAAAATCATTCAAGAATCAATTAAAGGGCCAGGGATTTAGCTCAGCGGCATAAGTACCTGCCTGGAAAGCGCAAGGTAGTGAGTTTGATCCCTGGTATCAAAAAAAAAAAAGGAATCAATGAAAAATATAAAGTTTGTTCTGGAATATGGAAAGGGGAATGTTAGTGTACATATATTGGTTTTTTAAAAAATTATAAATGTAATGCTATTTAAAAAGGCAAATCGTAAGAGAGAAAACAAATCAGAAAAAGGACAGCAAAAAAGAACACAAGGAAATTCTGGGATGCTGGTAATATTCTATGTTGTGATTCTAATGACAGTTACAAACACAAGTATATACTTTTGTTATAACACCAAACTACACTAAAATGCATGAATTTTATTACTGTATATAAATCATCTCAATAAATCTAATTTGGTTTTTCTTTTCTTTTGTTGGTGGCATTGAGGGTCAAACCCAAGGCCTGAATATGCTAGGCAAGTGCTCTATTGGGTTTTTCTTTTTAATGGCAAACACGCTTTCGGTTTTAGGTATAGAAACAGGTGAGAAGGGGGTCCGTCCCTCCTTGGGCTGGGTCTCAACATTGCCTATTAGACTGCTCATCACCCTTGCCCAACAGGCAGGCAGTTGCAGATGTTGCAAGGAAAGGCCCTCCAAACACACAGCCACATTTAGACCATGTGGCCAACACCAGCAAGCAACCGTGGACAAGGTGTTCAATTCGATAGTGTCAGATAAACACGCAACAAGACAAAGCAAGCTCCTCAGAATGCAAGCCAGAGGCTGCACGGCGGGGAGATGCCTCACCTGGTCTTCCGTGGGCTGGGCACCCTGGTGGCCATCCTGGTCCTCCAGCTCTAGCAGCAAGTACACAGGGGGCTTGCAGTCTTTGGATTCGCTCAGGAAGCCTCCTGTGTCCACCTTTCTCTTGATAGTGGAATTCCAGTGGTTCTTCACCGCATTGTCCGTCCTGCAGCAGAAAACCAGGATCTCAGAAGGTCAGTTTTTAGTGCATGCACTCTGAGGTCCCACAGCTACCCACAAGGCCCAACCTGATGAACCCTAAAGTATCTTTCATCTCTAAAATGAAGTCTCAGCGATTTACCAAGCATTTCTACACCTCTCTGTGAAATAAGCAAATGTATCCTTCTGGCTATGGCAAAATTTACAAAAGAGAACTGTCTTGAACTCTCATGCCTGTTCCTGCTCACTTTGCATCTGTAAAAAATCCTGGCCTGAGTCTCACAAGCCCTGTTCACTTTCCAGACTTTAACAGCCAGAGGAAACAGAGTCCATGTTATCTAGAACATCAGAAGATGACTTCACATGCCATCACTTACCAAAGGCTGGGAAACACTTCCAGAGCAATGGAGTAGCACACAGAGCCATACCGTCAGGAGCAGAGTCAGGCGGTAGGTACTAGCATATACTAGCACGCCCAAGCAACACAAAAGTGCAGGGTGTTAGAGAAGCATATAGGAGTACGAAGCATAGGACAGTCAAGCCACACAGAGGACTACAGTAGTATAGGACGTGCCACACTAGGCCGGCAGTTCCTTCTTTGAATGGAGTGCTTTCTTCTTGAAATGGAGCTACACAGAGAGCAATAGTCTGACTAAGCAACTAGTCCAGCCATAGGTTCTATATCCCTGGTCACTTCCACTCCAGACCTTCAGGACATGGTGCTGCCTGGGCAGGAGTATGAGGCAGGTATGGCTGACACTTCACCCACATCCTCCCCGTGTGCAGTGCACCTGGCCCTGGGTGCCCTGAGGGTTCCTGTCATTGGCTTCTGCTAAGAGCTTGGTCCTCAGACCACCAAAGAAGCCTAGGATGTATCCACCCGACCCTGCACACACACACACTTGACCCTATATCTCACCTTGCTGGGCCTCCCCTCTCTGTTCCCTACCTCTTCCCTGGTAAATGACAGTCTCTCCTCAAGAAATCCCTTGTGCTAGAATTTCTGCATCTTGGGGGTCTGGCTCCAAATGTCACCCCAGCCCTCTCACCCCTAAGGTCAGAGTCTAGCTAAAAAGTAGACTCATGCTTGTACTCATATGTATTTACAAAACACCTGTCAGGCATTATTCTAGGCACTGAAGATGTACTAACTAATAAATGAGACAAGGACTTGCTTTTTAATCGCATCTAGTCAGGGACACGGGCATTTCACTTGCTCGTAACTGAGGTACATGCCACTCACAAGAGGCCTGGGCACTATGCAAAGGTCACAGGAACCAAGTGAAGCCCAGAGAAGAATTCTCACGGAACACCTTGCCAAGCACTGGTGCAGGAAAGCTTGTGAACTGCACGACAAGCCCAAGACAGCAGAGCAGTCCAGGCCAACAGAGGGGCAGAGGGAGCTGTCAGAGAGCGTTCATGACATCTAAGGGGCCACACAGAGGCAGAGTTGCCAAAGGCCACCAAGGACAGACTGGTAGTATCTGCAAGTCAATCAGGCCACACAGGGAAAGAGATCTACGTGTCAGAAAGGCCCTAAAAAATGACAGACAGGCTCTGAGTTATGAAAATATAAAATTCCAGTCTTTAGGAAAACCATCACCTTGCATTTGTTCTCTTCTCCTTCCAGGGACAAAGAAAGGACTCAAATTTAATGCAATAGATAAGGAAGAATGCCCAAGAACAAAGAAAACAGAGTAGAAGAGAGCAGTAAATATGACATTTCTATGAGCCTAGAGAAGATGGAAAGCAGGTAGGGGAGCACGGTCTCCTCCAGCAGGCTGGGAATTGAAACCGAACTGATCCAGGAAGAGATTCTGGCAAGAACAGAATCAAATCATCCAGAGGATCCTCACAGAACCACAAAAGGGTGGAGGAATCAGACCCACTGAGGAACAGGAGTGAAGCACAGGCTGAAAACAGCAATTGTTTCAAAGTTAAATTCCTGGCCCTGACTTCAACTGTGGGACTGGAGAGGTTTATTCTCTAGAAGAGCTGACTGGCAACCCTGGCCACAGCAGAGGTGGGGCTGGTGCACAGGGTTGAAATGGAATCCATGAAAATCCATACCCTGGATGGGGGACACCCAGTTCCCTTCTCCCTGCCTTGTACCAGACCAGTATTCCCACCGGAAGCAGATAACCCAGCAAACAGCCTGAAGGATCATCCATCTCTAGGCAAAGGAACAACTCCAGAGAAAACTGACGGGTTCCTACAATATCCTCCCAAAAAATCAGTGGATACCCAGTTACCTGGAACAAAATCCACCAACAGACAAGCACAGCCCATGTGACGGGGTGTTTCTAAAGGACTTTTGGTAACTAAATGTGAGTGGTCAACTAACTTTAAAAGGGACAGTCCAGCACAAAATGTAACTAGCAAATAAGAAACAGGAAATAGACAATGCAGGACAAGAAGGCATTTTCAAAACATCTGATCAATAGTGAAATAAGCATAAGAATACGGCGCAAGACAAAGGAAGAAGCATAAGTGAGACCACATAAAGTACAAATGTTTAGTCAAAATAATTTCCAAAGACAATTAGGTTGGTCACAGAGGTAATCACCTGTAATTCTAGCTACTACTCAGAAGGCCAAAGCAGGATTGCAAGCCAAGGCCAGCCCGGGAAAGCCTGGACATTCTTTCAAGATAAAATTTTAAAAGATCTGAGGACAAGATGGGCATGGTGGCACGCACATCTTTACTAGCCTTGGGGGTCTGGCTTGAATTACTAGCCTTGCACACAAACACCGTGAGTTATGTTTAAGTTAGGTTTAACTTAAGACCAAAGTCTTGAGTCATGACCGACATGCTGCTTATGCAGTTATAAACAGACTTGTGATACCAGAAAAGCATATATAAGCATACACAAGCATCAGTCTGAGCCCAGATGTGTATGTTTGTGGACATGATTTCAGTCAGTACTTTATAACTGCTATGATTATGGCTAACAAAATGGCCCCCACAAAGCTAGGGGAAAAAAAGCTGAAGAAAAAAATCATAATAAGAAAAGAACAGTGTTAAAGAAAAGGCAGAAACAGACACCCTCAGACCAGTTTTTAGTTCTCAAAAGATTGAGATCCAGTGAGCCAAAAGCAGGTCCTATGGGGCTCAGTCTCTCCCAAGGAAAGAAAGGACACCAGAGAGCCAGATTCCTGATGTTCCTATGGAGGGGGACTCTCCTTCCAAACACTAACCACCTTCCACTTCATCCTCCTTCCTGCAAGCCAAAGACTTTGTCAACTTGAATGGTGAACACAGTATGAAACTGTTTCTGGTAAGCCAGGCACTCTTTAACATTTTGGTGAATACCCTAGGAAAATTATTGGTGCTTCTTGTTAATTACGCATTTTACAGGTTTTTTTATTATGAAAAGGTTGTTATGGGCTGCTTTGTGAGGTCAAAATGCATTATGGGTATTTCCATTATTTCCTATGGGAAAAATAGTCTTGATTTACAACCAACTAGAGTTACAACCAGTCCTTGTGAACAAACTGAGCTCATAAGTCAAGGGTCCACTGTAATTACAGTATTTGGGAGGCCGCTTGGGAGGTTTAGGCAGGAGGACTGTTGTAAGTTTGAGGTCAACCTGAGCTACAGTCTGCTCAAGGCCAGCCTAAACAACGTGGTGAGACTTTGACTCAAAAAACTATACTTACATACATACATATATACTTACATACATAAATGGTCTGGGGATGTTGCCCAGTGGTAGAATGCTTGGGTAGTATGTACAAGATACTAATTCAATCCCTAGTACCACAAAAAACGAGGAGGAGGAAGAAAGAAAGGAAGGGAAGGGAAGGGAAGGGAAGGGGGAAGAAAGAAAAAAAGAACTATCAAATATAAATATCACTGGACATCCATAACCAAAAACTGACCTCTCTTTGACTGACCTCAGGATGATAAAAGGATATACTCCACCAAAAAAAGGAAGTAAACTAAGAAGAGGGATCCAATACAGGACAGACACAAGGGAATGAACGCTCTAAGGTAACAGGGCAACAGTCTTAAAAAGTGACTGGCAAATGGATAAGAACAAAGATGTCTAGCATTGGTTTTCTGAAGGCAAAAAGAGCCACATATATTGCCTAATTCAGTATAAGCATTTGAAGAATAGCAATGATAGATAACCTGAGGATGATAGGTCACTAACAAAAGTCTAAAAGCTACACTGAAGCCTGTGTGAATGAAAAGCAAGGCAATGATCAACTCCAGAAAAAACAAATGTCAGGGAAGAAGAAAATATAATGCCAGAAAGGAGTTCTAGTAATTGAGTTATCTCTGTAAGATGACACCATAAGCACTGTTGTCTTAACTAAGATGAGGTCAATATATTGGAGAAATGGGGGGAGGTAGAGCATGCAGGAAGCCTAAGAAAGATAAATCTTTTCCTGTAGCTGAAAACTAAGATAAAACACAGCATACTGATCAGGCACAGTGGTGCAGGCCTATAATCCCAGCACTGTGGGAGGCTAAAGCGGATTTCAAGTTTGACTTAAGTCTGTGCAACTCAGTAACACCCTGTCTCAAAAAAAAAAGTACAAGTGATGTTGTTCTGTGTGAAGGCCCTAAATTCAATCCCCAGACCAAAACAAAACTAGTACCATTTATAAATAGGGAGGTAAATGCCAGAACTTTTAACATGAACCTGTTTTAATAAACAGTAGGGACAGAAGACTGATATTGTTTCCCTTTTGAGTAGGTTCCAGCCCACTTTCTGACTGAGGCCTCCCTTGGCACTGTTTGTCTTCTCAAGGTCAGGATCTTCCTGAGGAGCTGCCCTTCCTCCTGACCATGCCTACATCTGACGGCACTGAAGACAAGGTTGAAACAAGAGCACAGGATTCCTGAGACACTCAACCATGGCCACCTCATCTCCCCCAGCCCCCAAATCCCCAGCAGGCAGCTCACCTCCCAGGCAGCATCTTGGCGATCTCTGCCCAGCGGTTGCCCAGCACTTTGTGGGCCTCGCAAATGATCCGGTCCTCCTCCTCAGTCCAACACGACTTCTTCACCTCGGGGTTGAGATGGTTGTGCCAGCGCTCCCGGCACTGCTTCCCCAGGCGGCCCTTCAGGTGCTTGGCAATTAGTGTCCACTGCTTTGTCCCATACTTCTTGACCAGCTCAATGACCTCAAAAAAGAGCCTCTGTGAACCAGCCCAACAGGCCTTCCCTCACCTCCACTTCAGCACCCGCTCATCTACAGGAGCCTCACTGTGGCCCCGAGAGGAGTCAGGGTCCCAACCCCTCAGACAAGCCGGGAACCAGTATGATGGTTATGGAGGACACCACTCAGTTCATGTGACTGCCTGGGGATCTTACCATGTCCTTTCAGGCATTTACTGCCTGAAATAAACCAAGGCCAAGAACACCTGAGGAAAAGGAGCCAGAATCCTTCCCCTCTCCACTTTCAGGGTTCAAACCAGTCAACACAGAAAAGGGCAGAGGTGGACCTCCCCACGGGACTCCACAGCCATAGCACCTATTGCTCGCTCCCCTTGGAGGGGGCAGACCTTCTAGCTCTAGCCATGAAAGTGCCACAACCCCCACCAGCACTTCTGTGCAAATCATCAGGGTAAGGCCCCAAGTCACGGCTCAGCAGGGCTGGATTTTAGTCCCCAATTGTCCCCTCAGTGAGGCCCCCTTGCTCAGAGCACGAATAACAAACACAACCACCTGAGCCAGGCCGGACCCCTCTTGGATTGTGGATACCCATATTCTCACACGCACAGGAACCACAGCAAACTGGGAAGGAGGGACTTCCGGCAAAGGGATTTTTGGTGTGGAAATACTTGACTTCATTTCTGTATGGCTTAAACTTTTATAGGAACCACATATCAGTCTGATCAACAACAAACAAAGATGTTAAAAAGAGTTTTAAAATTATCTAGCTCCCAGTGAGCTATGGAGGCCACAGTGGAAAGGCATCTCCTGGGCTGACGTTAGAGAGAAGCAAGAGACAAGGGAAATACCCCAAAATGGGCCAGGGTAGTCATGCTGCTGCCACTTCCTAGCCTTGGTTTCCCCACCTATAAAACAGGACTATAAGGCCAGGCATAGTGGCGCATGCCTGTAATCCCGAACTCAAGAGGCCAAGGTAGGAGGACCACTGTAAATTCCAGGCCAGCCTGGGCTACACAGTGAGTTCAAGGTCAGCCTGAACTGTATAGTGAAACCCTGTCTCAAAAAGACAAAAAAGAAACAAACGAATGAGAGTAGCTGAACCAGCTTGTTAGGTGCTGTAGGTATAGACACACTATTCACATTTCCCTTTAAGGATCAGAAAGAGAACAGCCCTCAGCAAGTAGATGAGAAGTTGAGAGCCCTGGAAACAGATTCAGGGACAGGCCCACGTGAGAATGTCAGGCTGTTACAGCCGGCATGCAGTTGGATGCCCCCTCCACCCCCCGAAAGCAGGAAGAGCTGCTGTCCACGCCCAACTCCATGGTGGGGAGGCCTCTGTTAGGGCTGCAGCCCCCATCTGCAGTTACCTTCTGGTCTTCCTCTTTGGTCCACGGACCCTTGACAAGGTCTGGATTCAAAACCCTCAGCCAGCGGTACTGGCATTGCTGGTCTGTGCGGTTCTAGAAATAAAACAGGAAGAACAAGAATCAGAAACCTTCTGGGACCACAACACTGTACTGGGCTCAGGGCCTGGGGTCAAGCACACCTCGGGTGGGTGTGGCCTGTCCCAAGCACCCACAGTGGCAGACACCAGAATATGTTCACTTGCTACAAAGGACACACTCGGGTCCCAGTGGAAAGTCACTTCTACCAAACAGAGGGCCACCATCTCAAATTCTACAGAAGCCTCCTGGGGCATGTCAGGGATCCCTGCTTTCTTCTGGGAGGGTATTTTTATTCCTTGAAGGGTTCTGATTACATAGAGGAAAGGAGAAAAAGAAAGTGAAGATCTGGTGATTCAGTGAACCAGATGGTAGCTCCTCAACACTCCTCCCTCCCAGACACCTGCAGTCCTAGGGTGAGGGTGGCAGTGGAGACAGCCCATCTGCACGCCCCAGGAGACTCTAAATGCTCAGATGTGGTGACCAGATCTGCAGGGGCCTCACCATGAAACCTGCCAGGTATCGTTTTCCCCTCAGTTTCAGTCTCGCTGTCAAGAAATGGAGTACCTATTCACTCCTGACTCTCAGGAAGAAATGCAAATGTGTCACTGATCTCACTCAGTGACAAGCATCTCAGCCTGAGGCCACCAGGCATGCTGTGTGAAGATGCTTCTGATAGAGTGCCTCAAATTCCAGTTTTGGACAAAAGGTCCTGCATAGATCATTTTGTTCTAGGGGTACTGGTAAGGAACCCCCTTTGCTTCCTCAGTAGAAAGTCTAATCTGGGCACACATGGTGCCAGAGGGACCATACTCACAGGAAAATGGCTGGCCAGGAACTTCCAGTCTTGCTGTCCGAACTGCTTCACCAAGGCCCTCAGCTGCTCGTCCTGCCAATGCCAGAAAGACAGGACTCGGCTCACACGTGCAAGGACCTCACAGCTACCCACAATGGAGCCTGGTTCACCCATTCTGTCGTGAAGTGCGCACCTACTATGTGCCAGGTGATAGTCACAGAAGCAGGCAGCAACAACATATCTGCCCAGCATTCACAGGGCTTACACTAGGGAAGGAGGCAGCTGCTCATCAAATGCTCCTATAAACAGAAGCAAAGCCACTCCATGCCTAGGGATATGGTGATTGCTTATTCAGGGAGACTGAAGAATAGGTTCAAAAGAAATGCAGTATAGCCAGAATGCAGGGAGACAGAGAAAAGGGGACAGTGATTTTGGAGACAGCTGGAGTTAGACCATGGGTAGGACTGATTCAGGCCTTTACATCAAGCCACTGATACATCTGGGCAGTTAAGTCAAGGTCCATTGTGCTTGTAAGAAGTACCCTTCACCTGCTGCTGTGTGGGAAGAGTCAGAAGAAAACACAACCTATCAAAATAGTCTCCTGAAAATGAACCACTGATTCATGTAACATGAATTTCAGTATCACTCTGAGCCAAACAGATCACACATAAGAATATGGTATGCACTGACATAGGAAGGTATGCACCGAAGCTAGATGTGGTAGGAGTACATGCCTGTAATCCCAGCATTGAGAGGCTGGGGCAATGGGACTGTTAAGTCCCAGCCAGCCTGGGACACACTAAATTCAAGGCCACCCTAGACTACATACTATATAGCAAGACCCTGCCTCAAACAAACAAACAAAAAAGCACGCACTTATAATTCCATGGACATGACATTCTAGAAAACACAAATTAAGCAACTGGGGCAAAAAGGTGTCAGTGGTTGTCTGAGGCCAGCAGTTAAGAAGGAACACTTGAAGCAATGGGAATATTCTATGACGTGATCCTGGTACTTTTGGGACTAAATACGAACATCTATGGAGATTCGCTGAACTGCACTTTAAATGGTTGTGGCTGATTTTACAAAGTATTCCTCAAATTGATTTTTTTGAAATTTAATAGACTGCACAGTATATAGGCAAAAACTATGGTATTATGCACACAGTGAATGGAATATTAGCCTTTACCAAGATTGGTGACCCTGAAAAAGCATGCCAAGTGCAGTGAGCTGCTCACAGGACAAATGTCGTACCTGCTGTGCCTGTGAGGCTAGGGAACATTTCTTGGAGAAAGTGGCTTTTGAGCTCAGGATGAGGATTTGGAAATTCAGCATTGAGGGAGGTCAACCTCGAAACTCTGGGTGAGTCAGAGGGGCTGTAGGTGGAGAAAAGCAAGTATGGGAGCGCAGTTTGGGGAGAGAAGGGCCCAGGGAAAGAAAAGCAGGGCAAATGGACAAAAAGATCGATGGGGAGTCACTGCTCAGATGAGATAGTTACATCACAGAAACAGAAAGCACAAGGGCTTGGCGGGAAGATAAGGGAAGGAGCTCTTAAAAGATCTAGAGGTCTATTGCACAACTGTGGTGAAACATGACTTAACACGACTGAACTATACACCTAAAAATGGCTAAACAGGCACCTTTACTGTGGTGCTCTGGGCTGCACTTTCTCTATTCCCTCAGCACTGGTCTTTCGGCCTCCTCAAAGATCTCCATCTCAAGCACTGCAGATGTGCTTCCCTGAAGCCAGGTTCCATTCTGTCCCTCCCCTGCTCTGCCAACCTCCCATGCCCAGCACTTCTAAAAATTGTAACAGCACTGAGCACGGTGGCATGCCCCCATAATCCCAGCACTCTGCCAGGCTGAGGCAACAAGATCACAACTTTGAGTCCAGCCTGGCAATTTAGAGACTAAGCAAGAACCTGTCTCAAAATTTAGAAAGAGCTACGGATATAGCTCAGTGCAAAGGTCCTGGGTTCAACTCCCAGCACCGCAGGAAGACAGGAAAGAAAGGAGGGAGGGAGCTGCAAACGTGCAGCGCTTCTTAGCTGGCTCCCTCCAGGAATCAGTTCCCAGCTGTCTTTCTGTTCACTCACCCATTTTTCCTCTCCTGGCCCCTTCCTGCCAGCCAAACTGTACTCCCACACTTCTCACTCTGACTCACCCAGCAATTTGCAGGTTGACCTCCCTCAATGCTGAATTTCCAAATCTTCATCCTGAGCTCAAAAGTCATTTTCTCCATGAAACTTTTACCAGCCTCTCAGGCCACAGTGCACTCTGATCCAACAGACAATCAGCAAGTGTCGCTATCTGCTGGAAGCCTTCAAGCAAGACAGCAGAGACCCAATGGAAAGGTGATGGACACTAGTCCTGTCCTGTGGGGTCCTGCAAGGCTGGGGATGACTACAGCAGGCTCCTCGGACCTGGCACTGGCCTTCTCTCCAGCCCAGGGGTAGAGCAGCACTGGAACAGGAGCCCAGGCCTGTTTAGTCTTCTAAGTTCATAAGAGCAGAATGCAGGGATACAGCTTAGCAGCACAGTGTCTGCCTGGCAAGCACAAGGTCCTGAGTTCGAGTCTCAATACCAAAAGAAAAGCAGATAACAGTCCCTGGTTCACAATGGCATGAAAAAAAAGTCTGCCTAGTACTTAGCTAAAGAATCATCTTTAGCGGTTAGGGAGTGATTTATAGGTCATACAGCAAGTTTTTTTTTTTTATTTAAGATGAGATCTTGTTCTGTTACCTAAATTCACCTTGAATTCTGTCTCAAGTGGCCCTCCTGCCTCCCAGGTAGCTACAACTACAAGCACAGTCCACTATAACCAGCTCAAATAGCAAGTTTTAAACAAAGAAAATAACAGACTAAAACTAAACACATCGAGGAAATAGAGGTGGAATAAAAATATAATTCCATTAGGAGTCTCAAACAAACATCCAATTAAGGAAAAGGTCTAGTTGGGGGTGTAACTCACTGGTAGAGTATGTGATTAGCATGTGTGAGGTCCTGGATTCAATGTATCACACAGAAAAAGGAGGAAGAAAAAAGAGATGAAGGGAGAATTTCCACAAAATGATAACCTACTTTATAACCTAAGACTCTTCCCAAGCAAAATAAACATTCATAAAAACTATTAGACATGGGGCTTGGTGGTACATGCCTGTAATCCCAGCACTTGGGAGGCTGAGGCAAGAGGGTCACCATAAATTCCAGGCCAGACTGGGCTACACAGTCCAAGGCCAGCCTGAACTCTATAGGGAGACCCTGTTTCAGAAAAATAAGAACAAAAACAAACAAAACATATATAAAATCTATAAATATAAGGGCTGGGAATTATAGATCAGTTCAAAGTGTTCAATCCCCAGTACCGCAGGAAAAAATAAATAATTTTTAAAAAGGGGTAGGGGAAATAAAAGGGCTAGGGGGTGCCTAGGGATACAGCCCTGTACTCTTTAGGCTCAATCCCCAGTACTGCAAAAAAATAAAACAAAACTATGCAGCTAGCAGAAAACCAAGTCAGAGCTTGACGTCACTACATTCAGTTACTTTTAAAAAAGGAAGAGGAGCCAGCCACGGTGGCACACACCTGTAATCCCACCACTTGGGAGGCTGAAACAGGAGGATTGCTGTGAGTTCACACTTGGGCTACATAGTGAATTCAAGGCCAGCTCAGACTATGTAACAAGACCCTGTCTCAAAAAACAAAAAACCCACAAAAAAAGAGAGGGTTGCAGATTTGTCTGAGCCTCCTAGCAGCCCAAGAGTACTATGATTCAAATGTTCCCACTAAAACCCATGTTGAAATTTAATCCCATCGTGCGTAGTAGCACATGCCTGGAATCTCAGCACTCAGGAGACTGAGGCAGGAGGATTGCCCTGATTTCCAGTCCAGTGTGGGCTACACAGTGAGTTCAAGGGCAGCCTGAAGTACAGAGACTCTATCTCAAAACCCACCCCACCCCACCCCACCCCACCGCCAAAAAAAAAGAAAACAAACAAAAAACTTTAATACCTATTGTGAGTGGTAGCACAGAACCATAATTCCAGCATGTGGGAGGCTGAGTCTGGAGGATAGAGAGTTCAAGGCCAGACCTGACTGCACAGCAAGTCTCAAAAAGCCAAAAACTAATCCTAGCACTCTGAAAGGTGGATACTGGAGGATTACACATTCAACCTCAGCCTGGGCAATTTGGTGGGAATGTCTCAAATTCAAAAAGGCCTGGGCATGTAGCTTAGTGTAAAGCCACTAGGTTCAGTCCCTAGTACTGCCGAAAAACAAAGTGTAACCAAAGGAACTTTGAAGTGACTAGGCCAATCATAAATGGATTGGCCCCTTCACGAATTCAGGGATTCATATCTTGAGAACGGGTCTGTCGTAAAAGCCCCCATAGATGTCTCACATATGCATCCTCTTGCTATGTGTTAATGTTACCTCCACACAGCCAGTCTCCAGCAGCAAGAAGACCTTGACCAGATGCAGCCTCACCCCCAAACTTAGACATCTCAGCTTCCAGAATGGTGAGGTAAATAAACCTTATTCTTTATAAACCTCCTACTCTCTGGTATTAGGTTATAACAGCAGAAAAAAGACTAAGAATGAGGAACAAGAGGCAAACACAATCAATAGCTGCAGGCAGAACACGCCTGCCCCTCAGGAACACAACAGCTACTGCCACACCCCTCCACCCCACCCCGTCCTCAGAGCGCAGAGTACCCTAGAACATCCTGAGAAGATGTCAGGAGAAAAGTGGAGAGCCCATCTGTCTTTCACTGGCTATTCCTCTTCATTCTTGCAGTGCAGCCATCAGGCAGACACTCCCAGCTCAGCTGGGCAGCTCTAGCCAGTTCCCAGCTGCCCATCAGCCCTCTCCAGGCCCCAGGCCCACTCACCTCCTCGTGGGTCCATTTGACCTTACACTTGCTGTCCCTCTGCTCCAGCACTTCCGAGTCGGTGTCCTGGTAGTGCAGCTCATCCAGCTCCTCGCTGCAGGAGAGCAAGTTAAAGGTCAACTACAGTGTGTCTGCATCACGGGAGGGTAGCAGGTGGCCAGTGGCAGGCCAGCTCTAGAGCTTAGAGTTGAGGGGAGTAGGTTTTTACTTTTTCTGCTCTAAAAAAGTAGGTAGGACAAATGCAGTGGTGAACGCTTGTAATCCCAGTACTTTGGAGGCTGAGGCAAGAAGATTGCTACAAGTTTGAGGGTAGCCTGAACTACATCGTGAATTCAAGGCCAGTGTGAACTAGAAAGCAAGATCCTGTCTCAGAAGCACAAAAACCACAAACTAGCTTGACATCACTAGATTCAATTATTTCAAAAAAAAAAAAGAAAGAAAAAAAAGAGGGAGCAGGCAAGGTGGCACACACCTGCAATCCCAACACTGGGAGGCTGAAATAGGAAGACTGCTGTGAGTTCCAGCCTGGGCTACATAGTGAATTCAAGGTCAGCCCGGACTATGTAACAAGACCCTGTCTCAAAGAACAAAACAAATACAAACAAACCACCACCACCACAACAACAACAACAAAAAAAAGAGGGCTGGGGATGTAGCTCAGCGGCGTAAGCGCCTGCCTTGCAAACTCATGGTGATGAATTCGATCCCCAGTACCAAAAAAAGAGTGGATTGAAGGCAGATTTGTGCTGAGCCTCCTAGTGGTCCAAGAGTACTGTGATTCAAATGTTCCCATGAAAACTCACGTTGAAATTTAATCTCATTGGGTGTGGTAGCATGTCTGTAATCTCAGCACTTGGGAGGCTGAGGCAGGAAGATGGGAGTTTGAGATGACCTTGGGCTACACTGAGTTCAAGGCCAGCCGGCCGGACTATACAGTAAGACTCTATTTCCCCCCAAAATATATATATGCTTCTGCCCTCCTCTTTTTAAATCCTTTAATGAAATACTTACTGCTATATGGTACTTTTATTTTCTTCTTTATTCTTATGTTCATTTTCAGGAATAGTCTAATGATTTCAAAAGCTAGGGGTATAACTCAGTGGTTGTCTAGCACATGCAAGGCGCTGGGTTCTATTCCCAGCACTGCCCCAAATAAAGTTTAAGATCTCACCAAGGACATAATATTCAAAACCAGACTCCACTTAATATTTCCTTTTCAATAACAAACTCACGCAATTATTGGAAATTTTAAACATAGTATATGCAATCATCAAGCACCAGAATTTCAAGAAACTTTATTCAGTGAAAATATTCCAAATACATTCTCTCAGTAACTATGTCCAATTCTGCACATCCCTTTTCAAGTCATGGCTATACATGGGCATAGTTAATGGAAAGAAAAACAAATCATGGTACAGGCATGTGATTTCTGAAGGTTTTTACTTTCTAACAGGCAATTTTCCAAGATGCTCCTACTTATCCAGTTTAATAGCCACAGAAAGGAAGTCAGGTGTTCACAGTTGGTAACCTTCCCCCAACTCCACATGGCAAGACCTTCATTTGGCCACCTCTGTTCAGGTATGGTCCTAGGTCACGCATTTATAAACTAGGAAAAGCCCACAAATTTCCAAACAAGCAAGGTAAGCACAGGCCTTGTGCCAAAGAAGGCTTCCCCGGGTGTCTGCATACCTTCCCCAGAACTCAGCCAATACTTCCTAGCCGCTCCAACACCCACAGCACACTGAAAAAAACCCCTCCTCTCCCAGGCCCTGTGCTGCGACTGCCTCTCCTGCCATGGTCCACAAAGGTCAGCTCCACCTCCATCATCCTGGAATTTGACACTGAAAAGCTTTAAAAATGTTTGCCCAGGGTAGGACTGGCTACATGAATGAATGAACAAACAGCTACAAAGCTGTTGCATTCTAGTCAATAAGAAATGCTAATTAAAGTAAAATTTTAAAAAGTCTCAAATACATCAATACATCAGTCACAAAAGGATCTGGAATTCAGTCTTGTGCTGTCTGTCATTCCAGACCTCCATTCATAGGCCTTCTGTTGCAGGCAGCTGAGTTAGAAATATTATATAGGCACTCAGGGCTGGGTCCCCGATGGAGCCAGTGCAGTAGTCCAGAATACCTGGCAACTGTGGGGGAGACAGACACCTCCTGCTGTGGGCCAGGACTCAAGACAAAAGATCAAACAAATGCATCCATATCCTAAGGACTGATATTCTAAATAGTTACCTATCACCCTGAGGAAGTCTGGTCACCATTCCAACCCTCTAAGGGGAAGAGTCATAGTGCTCTTAAGAATGCCTGCTTTCTACATGACTCGCTTCCCCATTTGTCCCCAGTTTAATCAACCTTACCTGAACTATTAATCTTATTGGCTAACTGTAGTTATGCCCATCTGCCTTGTGAGTTCCCAGTTTTCCCCACCTTAAACACATCTCACCCCATGATTTTACTTTATAAAAGTCCCTGGAGAAGACAGTCCTTGGCAATCTCTCAGACAGAAGCTTTGTTTCTCTCAATAAATATATTCTACTCTTAACCTCCGTTGTTCCTAAAACTCATTGTTCGATTTTAGAAAACACGAACTTGCAGACATAGTAGGTTGGGAGTTCCATTCCCCTATATCACTTCTACCATAATAATACATGAAGTAAAAAACCTCCAAGATACCAAAAACACACAACGCAAAAAAATCCACACACACAACACAGGCTTTAAGATCAACTGTCCCCCAGACTCCTCGCTGACGGAAACCATGAGTGCTTCTCCGGTACCCAGCATGAGCTCTACTTCTATCACATGTTTACCAAATGTCCCTTTCAGGATGAAAGGGATCTGCGTGGACACTCTGTGTAATGGGGACAGCATCTCAGAACAGCCAAGAGAACTCTGAGACAACAATCTTCTCATCCACAGATCGTTGCCATCCACTTCCCACTCATTCTCACTGTCCCCACTTAACAGAATTGAGAGGGACAGGGGTTATACTATTTGCTAAATCCACAGACAGGATCTGAACCTCCTTCATTGCACATCTTTAAGTTCTCACATTGAAACCCCAGCTTGAAAAGCTGGTCAGCTCCTGGTGACAGCCACTCCTTGGTGCAACACATTTTCTCTTGAGCTTGTGTGCTGGGCTCTGCCACTCCATGGCCAGGTGAGTCAGAGGCTGAGTAGGAAGTGGGGGGCACTGGGGTTCAGGGGAGTAACAGAAGTGGCCACAGAAGTGAAGGGTGCAGAAATGCAGGGGTACAGAGCCCCTTCCTCATGTTCCTCCACTGAACCCATGGGCAGAAGTGGCAGGGGACCTGGAAATGGCCTAGGAACAGTCACTGTGGGAGAAACACTTCCTGAAAACTCCTCTTGGGGCACTGGGACCTGAGCAAGACAGTCTCTGTGTGCCAGACCCGGGGACCACTACCTAAGAACCACATGCTTGGTGGCCATCTACACCCTCCGTCTGCGAACACTAGCACCAACAGCTTTAGATGGGCCTACGGTAATCGGGCTGAAAGGACACAGGAGGAACGGGGTGGGACCTCACGGTTCCCTCTCATACAGGCTGCAAAACCCAGAGCCCACGCTCCAGGCACACAGGGGTACATATACAGCGGCCCAGGCTGACCCTGCCACTTAATCTCTGGGGAACGAATAAAATGGAGCCTCAGTTCCTGCCTTTGCCCCAGGGGCTGCCGGCAGAGTGGCTCTGACACACGTCCGTCTCGCAGCGTTAACCCCAGCTGCCCCAAACTTAGGGGGAACAGGAAGATGTCTCCGAAACGAATCGAGCCGGCCCGGAACCCGAGTGAGAAAAACAATGGACCCGCAGCCTCTGCACCCTACGCGGGTGGGCAGCGGGCTTGGGGGCCTCTGTGCTTCCCGGAAAGCGGAGAAGAAATCCCTAATGGCAAATCTGAAGAAACCTGGGCTTCAGCGACAAACGCGTCCCACCAGGCTGTGGCTTCCCGCTCACAGTGACTTGGAGACTCGCTCTCCCTCCCCGGTAAAGGGCCTTCCAGCTGACACCGGCCGTCCCACCCCCTCCCCGCAATTAGGCGGGAGATGAAATGACATCATGCAGCGCTTGGCCCGGGTCTCAAGGGACCCGCCCGTCCCAGCTCCGCGGCCCAGCAGGCACTGGGAGCCCAGCGAGGGGTCCCCAGAGCCCCGATTTTGCGCGCGCCCCAGCGACGGGCGGCCGGCGAAGCACATTTCCCGCGAGAACCTCCGCCCCGACTGACGCTCGGAGGGGCCCGGAGAAAGGGGATGTAGAGGGGGCCCCCGCCGCTCGCCGCCCGCTCACCCGCGCGTCCGCCGAGACATCCCCCGGCCCGGGCCGCGCCGAGCCCGCCAGACCGCCGGCCAAGCCCGGAGCGGGAGCCGGGCCGGGGTCAGGACACCGACTGCTCTGGCCGCTCCGGGCCCCGCGCTGCGCTCCCAGGCCTCAGCGCGTCCGCAGGTCCCGCCGCCCGCTCGCAGGAACCACGGCTGCCGCCGGCGCGCACAGATACACTTTTCTATCTCCCGCCAAGCGCGTCGGCGCCGCCCGGGCCTGGCGCGCGAGCGCGGGGCGGGGCTTGGCCTGTGGTGGGCGGGGCCTAGAGAAGGGAAAGGTGGCGCCTGCGGCGAGAGCTGAACCCTGCGTGGCTGCACCTCTCCGTCCGCGCTTTGGGAACCTAGTCTGTGTTCCGGCTGCAGAGAGACTGATCCAGACTCAGGCCAGATGTGGCTCCCGGGAGAGCCAGGAGTAACCGACGCAGCAGAGACAGAGAAGGAATGAGGCGCGAGGATGGGAGACCCAGGCGTAAGAAACCACCTGGGCGAAAGCGCAGCTTCAGTCCAGCCTCCTGCTCTGATCCCTTCAGCCCTTACCCTAAAGCACCCGCACCCTTACCTAGAACTGCCTGCTTGTTTCAGCATCTCCCTGCTTCTCCAACCTCTCGGAGACCCTCCTAAAATGCAAACCCGACCTCCCTAGAGTTTAAACCTCTTTCCTTTCCCTTAGGGTAAATTCCTTAACAGATAATCAGGTTTATAGTGGCCTGTATCAGATGCCCTGGCCCTAGATAAGAGAAGGCGTTTGCTTGGGCCATTATCTGCATTATCTGGACTAGTCCTTCCCACCAGGCTAATCCTAATTCATCCTCCGTGTCCTCTACCCAACTCTTCCGTGTTTTGTTTTTGTCATGTTTTTTGTGTGTTTTGTAGTACTAGTAATTGAACGCAGGGCTTCCTTACTCAAGTTAGGTAAGCGCTTTACCACTGGACTATATATCCCCAGCCCCTTTTTCCTTTTCCTTTTTTTTTTTTTTTAATTTAAAGAGTATGATTAAATGTCCTGGGCCACTCTGGAATTTGAGATCCTCCTGTGTTAGCCTCTCCATAGCTAAGATTATAAAGTAGTATAAGCCACTGCACCTGGCACCATGTACTTGTTCCTCTTGTGATCTTTGATAATTAACAAGGCACCCATATATAGACCTCTGGCAGGTTCCAAGAAACCTCTTAATTCCCAAAAATTAAGGCCCAAAAAACCTCTTAATTCACCCTAGTAGACAGCACAAGATCTCAGGTAAAAGTTTTGTTCATTTAAATTCAGTTTACTATGGACCTAAACTCCTTGGCTTAGAAAGGGGTTTTCCATTTTAGGTGGTCATACTGCGTGTCATTGTTACGGGAGTAGCTTCCTTTTTAAAATGGCTCGCTAAAGCTGGGTGAGGTGGTGCACGCCCATTATTTCAGCACTCTGAGAAGGCTGAGGCAGGAGGATGGTTGCAAGTTTGAGGCCAGCCTGGGCTACAAAGTGAGTTTAAGGCCAGCCTCAACTGCATAGTGAGACCCTGTCTCAAAAAGACCAAAATAAATAAATTAATTAAAAATGGCTTACTTCAACTGGGCTTGGTGGCATAAGCCTGTAATCCCAGCACTCAGGAGGCAGAGGCAGGAGCATTGCTGTGAATTTGAGGCCAGCTTAGGCCACATAGTGAGTTCAAAGCCAGCTTGGGCTACATAATGAGACCCTGTCTCAAAAAACCCAAAAGAAAAAAGAAAAAGCTTGCTAAATAAAAGTATCACAGGGCCTTCTCATCTTGAACAAAGAATTGAATGAGACAAGCCAGAAATGGTGACAGAGTTTATTTGAAAAGTGAAAGGTGAAGGGTAAGGGAGGAGTGCTCTGCAGAATGAATTTGGGCCAAACAAAAGAAAGGAAAAGGTAAAAGCAAAAATAAAGCACATCCTAGGTCTGGTAGACACAGGTCGGGCTACAGTGAAAGGGACGCCAAGGCACACTCCTCGTGGCATCTGTGTTGTTATATACAGTCAGCATCCCACAGGAACCTACCAGAGGTCTATATATGGGTGTCTTGTTAATTATTTGGTGATGCCCTGGGATAGTGTAATTAACAGGTCTCACTTATTCTGGCAGCCAGCTCTGCCACGCTGTACCTTCCTGCCTCACTGAGATACAATGGACTTCTCAGTAGGAGTAGTAAGAGGAAGGGAAATAAACTATGAGCCGGTCTGGGGAGACCATCCCAAACTCCAGCTTCTTAGCTCTGGCTTAGGTCTCAAATCTTCCAGAAACTGCTGGCCACCTGGAAGAAGTCCAGCCAGCATCTGCAAACTTCACTTACTGCAGCAGGAGGACAAAGCTAAAAGGTCACTGAAATCAGGACTTTCCTGACCTTGTGCCTTATAAAGTAATGCATGTAGAATGTGGACATCCCCTCCTCATCACTAGTGTTAACTGCAGCCAGACTTCCTGGGCTTTGCCTCCCAGCCTACTGCTCACTAGTTGCATTATCTTAGGCAAATTATCTTCCTCTCTACCTCAGTTTCCTAATCTGAAAATGAGAACTGTCAGCTACCTTGCATGTCAGCTCTTTCCTTGCATGTCAGCTTTTCCTTGCATGTGCAAGGCCCTGGGTTTGATCCCCAGCACTGCAAAAATAAATTAATAGAAAGGGAAAAGGGGAAATTTGTCAAAACTCTAAATTTGTTTGGTATTTTACTATGTACCAGTCACTGTTCTGTGTATAAATTTTAATGCATTTCATTCTCATAACAATTCTGTGAGATATGCTAGTATTATTCTTTTTTTTAGCACATGGGAAAACTAAGTCAAGGTTTCTCCTGCCTATGCTAATTCCAGTCTTCTGAAAGGAAAAAAAAAAAAGAGAATTGCTTCTCACCACCCTTCTAGCTTCTTTGAGCTACAAATGGAGAGATAACCATTATAATTTAAATTAACATAAAACAGTTGGGCATAGTGGCACATACCTGTAATCCTAGTATTTGGAAGGCTGAAGCAGGAGGATCTCCATGAGTTTGGGGCCAGCATGAGCTACTTAGGGAGTTCAAGGACAACCTCAATTACATAGTGAAAGACCCTATCTCAAAAACAACAAAACTAAACAAACAATCAGATTGATAGGAGAAAAGTCATATTGAACTACTTACATATATCTTCAGGAGTCCCACAAAACAAGATGTCATACAAAGGCTCAGATGAGTGAAGCTTCTGGGAGCCTGACATAGAACATAGGACAGATTTAAACCCAGCCTGGGTGACTTAGTGACAATGAGACACTGTCTCAAAACGAAAACTAAAAGTAAGGGGGGGGGGGTTAGTGTGAAGGCCCTGGGTTCAAACAAGAGAAAAAGAACAAAGGGCCCGGCTTTCTGCAGGGGTACATGGTGACGCAAATTACTGCAAGGTGCAGGAAAGGTCTGTATAGTGATTAGAAGTCTTGTTATGCAGATACATTCCCCAGGTAATAAAAGTTATCTGGAGCTGTGCTCTTCCAAATATGGACTTTTGGGGCTGGAGATTTAGTTCAGTGGTGTAAGCGCCTGCCTGGCAAGCGCAGGGTCGTGAGTTCAATCCCTGGTATGGAAAAAAATACAGACTTTTTACTGTGGTAGATTTCCTTCATAAATGTAAGTTCCTTCTTAACCTGAGTATGGTGAAGCAGGCCTAACAACTGAGCATTCTGGGAGACTGAGCCAGGATGGTGAATGTGACCCTAGCCTGGGCAATTTAGCTATTTCTAAATGAAAAAATAACAAGGGCTGGGGGTGTAGCTCGGTGTGAAGGCTCTGGCTTCAATCCCCAGAACAGATAGATAGGATAGGATAGATAAGATTAGATAATTTATCAGATTAGCAAGAGTTCAGAGTCATTCTCTTGTTTGTTTGTTTGTTTTTTGAGACAGGGTCTTGCTATATAACACAGCCTGGCCTTGAACTCACTATATACATAAAAAGGTCTGTAGTTCAGTGAGAAGGGCCTGGATCAACTCCCAGTATGGAGTGAGAGGGCTGGGGACTGGAGCTGGCTCAGTGGTAGGCAACCCCTGGGGGGTTGGTCCCCAGTACCAGAGGGGAAGAAGCCCAAGAGGTGCAGTATATATTTGGAAATGGTACATTCTGGCCTTCTGTGGTCATATTTTGAGGGAATATGCCATGAGCCCTAACATTATGCTCTTCATCTCTGTAATGGAGAGTAGTTATAAGATTAAACTAACATATATAAAGGAGAGAGCTGGGCATGGTGACACATGTTGGTAATCCCAGCACTCAGGAGGCACAGGCAGGAGGAGCACCGGGAGTTTGAGGCCGGCCTGCACTACATAGCAAGACCCTGTCTCAAAAGTTTTTTAAAAAATAAAATAAGTTAATATATATAAAGTACAGAGAATAGTACATGGCACATAAGAACCATTATTGTTTGCTTATTTTCATTGGTGGTTTTGTTTTTTTAGGTGCTAGGATTCAACCTACCACCTCCCACATGCTAAGTACAGACTCTACCACTGAGCTACACTCACCCTTATTATCACCTATTATTATTATTTCTCTTTTCAATTTTTTTATTACTTTGAAAAAGTTTTTTCATACTGGGAATTGAACCCAAGGCCTTTACACTGAGCTACATCCCATGTACACTGAGCTACATCTCATGTTTTGAGACGGGCCAGGCATAGTAGCATATGCTGTAACCCCAGCATTCAGGAGGCTGAGGCAAGAGGGTCACTGCAATTCCAAAACCACCTTGGACTACATAGTGAGCTCAAGGCCAGCTTCAACTACATAGAGAGACTTGGTCTGAAAAGAGCAGCAGCAAAACAAAAATGGAGACAGGACTCTATCTAAAGTGTGTGCGTGCGGGGGTGTAAATAAATTCATAAATAGCCCAGGCTGGATTCCAACTTGTGATCCTTCTGCTTCAGCCTCCCAGGTAACTGTGATGATAGGCATGTGCCACCATGCCTGACTTATTATTGTTGTATTATTATTATTATTTGATTATTCAGACTCTGCAGCTGCCCTGTCACTTACGCTTTGAGGTTAAGAAAGCTGCTTTGCACAGAACACACATTCTTAATGGATTGTTAGTCCCATTTCTGGGCAGACAGGACCTGGCTGTCGGAGTGAGTTATTTGTCCAAGGCAGTAGGCAGGGAGCAGGTTCAGAGTTTACCTGGAACCTAGCATGGAAATCAATTGATCGATAATCTATAACCAGAGGAATCAGGAGTCAGTGTCATGAGTCAGGTAGCACGGAGATCACACTTGGGCTGGATGCAATCTGGTGACATTGACAAATGGGTCCTCTCCGGGTTACTGTCTTATCACCATCTCCTGAGGATAAAATTTCCAACATCCTGGGTGCTGCCACATGCATTAACTGCTGGGGAGCCTCTCTGAGTGTGGAGGCTCCAGCATTTGCTTATTCTGTCATCTGCCCCACCCAGGGTTCCAACTCAGGCCTCTCCATGTTGGAAAGACAAGAATCAAATCTGTTAAGTGCTCAACACCCAGCACCAAACTAGATGCAAAACAAATTCTAACTTACGAGAGTGATCACTTGCCTTTTTTTTAAACTGTTGGCAGTTGAACCCAGGGCCTTTGCACTACTACTTCCCAGCCCTTTTTAAAATTTTGAAATGAGGTCTTCCTAATTCCCAAACTGGGCTCCAACTTGCCATCCTCCTTGCTTCAAGCTTTCAGGGTGCTGGGATTCTGGAATGTGCCACCATGCCTAGGTCACCTACATTTCACCCACTTACAGGACAAACTCCTTTTTATTTGTATGCAGTGCTAGGGATCAAACTCCGGGCCATCAGCACAACAGGCATGAGCTCTGCCACTAAGATACACCCCAACCCACATTTTAAAGACAAGAAAAGTGGGATATACATGGTTGCATCCTAGCCTAACAGAGTAATGCAGCTTTTCTCCATGATCAGCCAGAAGTAAAACATGTATGTGTAAAAACTAAAATGCCTTAACATTATGCTACACTTCATATTAAAAATCTGTTACTCTGAATGGTCTGTAATTAAGCCCAGTGAGACAACTAAGGAATTCATGTACATGTCTGTGAGCAGATACAGTTTGCTTACGTATGGCATGTTTCTTTCTTTCTTTCTTTTTTTTTTAATTCTTAGGGTAGTACAGAGCAGATCAGAACAGGACAACATAAGCAACACAGTACTTTACATTAAGACAACCGGACATCAACAGTAGCTAACTTGGCATGTTTCTTTTGAAAAAATGAGTGGTGGACATACTTAGGTGACATTTATATAGTTATTTGTGTGTGTGTGTGTGTGTGTGTGTGTGTAAATGAATGAAACTTTTTATTTTTTTTAATTTTATTTTAAAAGGGGGTAAAATTACACAACAAAACAGAACAGAATGGGACATAAGAAAGCATAAATTTCAAAGCTAGACAACCAGAGGGCTTCACTATCTGTCATATTGTCTCGTTTTCTTCCAAATGGTTGTCCTTATCTTTGCATATGGGGAGCTCATACTAAATAACATAGCCAATCTTTTCACAAGATGTGTAGTTCACTGGCTTCCACTTGCTAAGCAGGGGGGAGGGGGGACACAGGGCAGGGGACAGGACGATGTGAGATGTCTGATTCTCAGCATCACAGCCGCTCCCCAGAGAGGGGAGGAGCTCCTTGTTCTCCCAGAAACCCGAGTCAACCGCACGGTGCAGGTCCCAAGGCGCCAGGGTCTCTCCCCTGCAGGCCCCCCGAAGTCCGATATACTCACCTGCTATTTCTTTCTGACGAATTGACCATTCCATTTACAAAGTTCTGAAATGACCAACAGACCACAGAAAGAATTCTCTTTAGGCTCCTGTTTGAAACCAGCAGCTACAGCAATCTGCTGGCCTTGCTTCAGGGCCATTACATTTATATAGTTATAAAGAGTTGATTTTGGTCATTCTTCAGGAAAAAAGATTAAGTTGCCCTGGTCACACAGCTAAAATGGGTTGGTAGATTGAAGCAAAGTGTCCACAATTTGAAATGTAAATTATGTAAGTTCTGTGTGTACAAATATGCTGAAAAGATTTGGCTGAAGCCAGAGGGTATTTTTGAGAACACCCAAAACATCCATGTTCTCTAAAAATTCACAAACTGGTAAGGAAGATAGAGCAGAACATTAGCTCTGTAAAGGCCAGGGCCTTGAATGCCCAGCCATTTGGGTCAACAAAGGCTCTTTGGAGCTGGTTGTTTCAGAATCTGTCAAGTAGGAAATGGCACAAGAACGGCCAGTGCATGGCAGACGAATTAGATAATTTACCAGATTAGCAGAAGTTCATTCTTTTTTCTTTTCTTTTTTTGAGACAAGGTTTCCCTATGCGGTTCAGGCTGGCCTTGGGCTCACTTTGTAGTCCACACTAATCTGAAACTTGCAACGATCCTCCTGCCTTAGCCTCCTGAGTGCTGGATTACAGGAGCCACCGTACCTGGCCCTTCATTCTTTTTTTGAGACAGGGTCTTGCTATGTAGTACAGCCTGGCCTTGAACTCATTATGTAGCCCAGGCTGGCCTTTAACTCATGGCAATTTTCCTGCCTCTGCCTCCTAAATCCTGGGATTACAGATGTGCACTCTGAGGTCCAGTTCAGAATCATTCTTGACACCTCTCACATCACTTGTCTGATCCATCTGCAAACTCTGTTGACTCTACCCTCAAAATCTACCTTCAAAATACATCAGGAGCTGTGAGTCTGTTATCTTAGCATTTGGGAATGAGAGGGCAGGAGGCAGGAGATTCCCAGAGAGTTTGAGGGTACCCTGGGCTACTACATAACAATACTGTGTCAGACACAAAAAATAATTAAAAAGTAAAAAAAAAAAATTAGTAGCAAAGCAGATGAAATGTTCAATACCATGTCACAATGTAAACTAAAACCACAATGAGGTTTACCTGCCTATTAGAACAGCTAAAATTAAAGAGGCTAATCATGATGGGCTCAGCAGCACACCTATAATCTTGGTGTCTTTTTAATTTTTTTAATCCCAAACTGTATTGGATCCTTTTTCCTTCTAGGAATGGTGAAAACCAGTAACAAGATCAAGTACCAAGTGAACAAACAAGAGACTTAATTCTTAGCCAACGACAGGAAAATCGAGTTACTCACAAATCAACTTCTCAACCTTTTGGGGCCTGGGAGTAATAAAGTAAAAGAAATGAGGGGACAGGATAGGCTAATGATTGGGAGGAATATTCATTTATTTGGGGAGGAATGGTGGAGATTTTCCAGGAATTCAATCCCACCTCTTTAACTGGCAATTAACTGGCATGACACTTGGAAGTGTGTTATTTAACAAGCAGATGGGATTATAATGAGGTTAGAGGTTGTCTAGCAGACATTCCAGCAGCCACTGTAGAGCAAACCAGTGTTGGCTTGCCTACCTGAAGAAGGACTTTTGGCCTATAGGCATCAAATCCTCAGAGATAAACAAGATTAGGATGGGATAGAAATTCATTGTAATGATTGATACAGTGTCAACTTGAGAAGTTTGTAAGTTTTATGAAGTGACTAAGCTGGGGGCCAGCCTCCTCACTTTGTAAACATCCTATTCTGTACAAGAGGAGTAAACAGGATGGTGTGAGTACTTTACCTGCTGTAGGAGGTGGCAGCCTGTTTACAATGTAAGAGAAAAAGAGGCTTGCTCTCCCCAGCTTTTGCTCTTACTGCTTTACTGTCTTCTGCTGTCTTGAAGTGTTGCCCTTGTGCCATGACACCCTGCTTTGGAGCTAGTTGATTATGGACTAAACTGTGAGCTAAATAAACCTTCCCTTCCTTAATTTTGGGTGTTGGGTATTGAATTTCAGCAATAATTCATCAAGTAGTACAAGATTGGAGGAGGGTAACAATCCCAGTTACACAGTAGGTTGAGGTAGGAGGATTCTAAATTCAAGGCCTGGACAACTTAAAACAGGGACCTTTTTTCCAAATGAACACACAGAGGGCTGGGGATGTAGCTCAGTGGTACAGTGCCCCTGGGTTCAGTACCCAGTTTTAATTTTAAAAAAAATGTTGGTGAAGAGGCATAAATTCTTTTAAGACTGTTGGTAGGAATGTAAAATTGTATAACCACTTTGGAAACAGTTTAGTCGTTTCTTAGAAATTTAAACTGGGCACCAGTAGTCCCAGCTACAGGTGGCTGCATCGGGAGGATCCTTGATCCCAAGCCTGCCATTCCAAGAAAAATGAATATATGTGCTCACACGAAGATTTTTTACATAGTTTTACTTGTAATATCTGCAAACTGGAGCAACTCAAATATCCATTAACTGTCTGGATAAACAAATTACGGATACAAAACATCCATAAACTCAATAATGAAAAAGAATAAATTATTGATGTGTGAATCACAATTATGTTGAAATACGCCAGAGAACACACTGTATGACTCCATTTACATAAAGATCTAGAATTTACAAACCGATCTGTGGTGACAGCAGCCAATCTAAAGTGAAAATGCTGTGGAGGAGGGACGACAAGGCGACACCACCAAGTTTTGGGAGGTAATGGATAAAATTCTTTTGCACGACTGTAGAGGCCCCTCTGGAATCACTGATCAAAGGACAGGGTCATCAACCCTGCCTGAGTTTGCTCAGTCTCATGCCAGTCCCATTTGTGTTTTCATTAATAACAAGGCACAGAACTTTGGTTTCGGAACTATTAAATCCAGATCCCTTCTGTTTCTGGTAGAGATAAGACCTGAGACAGGTGCGGGTACTCCGCACTCCGGATCGCTTCCCTGGGCCTTTGACGAGCATCCGCTTTCTCCAAGACTTAATTCTTTCTTGTGTAATAGTCGCTTGCTGTTAACAAAGCAGGCAGGCCAGTAAACCGTTGGGCATAAAGTCCGAGGGGAACGGCCAGCGGACCCAAGGCCTGGTAGGCGGGTGGAGACCCTCAGCACAGCCTCGCTGAACCCGTGGCTGTACTGGGGCGGCATTCCTCCCACCTCCCTCTCCTCCTAGGACGGAAAGTCAAGTCTCGTCCGCCAATCCGTGGCCCGCGGCGACCTGGGACAAGTGATGTGGCCGGTTTCAAGGCATCTCTCACACAAGCGGAGATCAAAGGCCTGAGGTTCTCCGGTTACGGTTTAAGGGAAGAGCAGCGCTCCTACCCGTCGCTGCGCAGAGCATCACGGGAGTCGCGCTTCCTGACGTCACGCAGGACACCTGCCCAAGGTGCTCAGCGCCAGCGCCTCGGAGCCCCCGCCCGGAACCCCCACCGCCGCGGTGTGGGTGGGAGGGAGCTGGACAAGACAGCGCCAGTCTCTGACGGGTCGCATAAGCTCGCGTTTGGTGGCCCGGGCCGCGAATCCTGACTCCCCAGTGTGGGTAAGAGGCCCACTAGACAAACTCCTAGCACCGATAGTTTTCTTCATGGTATCTGTTTCCTTATACATACATACACACATTTACACGCGCGCACACCACACACGTTGGCCAGTTTGGCCTCGTTTACATACTCCTGCCTCAGCCTCCCCAGTGCTGGATTATGCACCACCCAGCCCCAAATTACCATTAGATACTAGGTTAATTTCTTTTGCCATCACACTGTGAACTGCCAATTAAGGAAACCCCCATGCCCACCTCGCCTACCTTGTCCCTCATGGGGGCTGACCCCCCATGGCCTTCACACTGAGCTGCAGCCCTAGCCTTTTTAGTTTTTTATTTTGAGACATAGTTTGATAAAATCACTAAATTGGTAGGTTGGCACTTCTCCTGCCTCAGCCTCCCAGGGTGGGGAGATTACACATGTATGCCATCATCCCTGGCTTTTTAAAGAATGAAGTTAAACTTGGGCTGCATAGTTCAAGGTCAGCCTGACCTCCACAGTGAGACCCTGTCTGAAAAAAGTAATAGATATCCACACTACCTCCTAAATGTCCCCCAAATGTTTTGCAGATGATTTTTCAATCCAAGAGTCAGTCAAGATTCATACACTATTTAGGTTTTGAGGGTTTTTTTGTTTTGTTTTGTGTTTGGCAGAGCTGGGAATTGAAAGCAGGGCCTTTACACTGAACTATATTCTAGTCTTTTTTCTTTCTTTCTTTTTGGAGACATGGTCTTGGTAAACTGCTCAGGTTAAACTAGAACTTTTTCAGTTTCTTGGAGTGCTCAAATTTTCAATCCCAACTGCTATCTATTTGAAAGTGCCACATTTACAGCTGGGTGTGGTGGTATACAGCTGTAACTTTAGCACTCTGTAAGGCTTCACTGAAAAGATCCCAAGTTACAGCCCTGCCTGGGCAATTCAGTGAGATCCTGTCTCAAAATACAAAGTAATAAAAAGGCTGGGGATGTAGTTCAGCTCAGTGTGAAGGCCCTGGATTCAATCTTTAGTGCCAGGAAAAAAAAGAAAAAGAAAAACTACCTTTTCTAGATGGGCATGATAGTAAATACCTGTAATCCCAGCACTCAGGAGGCTGAGGCAGGAGGACTGCTGCAAATTCGGGGCCAGCCTGAGCTACCAGGTGAGTTCATGATAGCAAAACCCTGTCTCAAAACCAAAAAAATAAAAACTACCTTTCCTAAAGCAGCAGTTTAGTCCCAATCCTTGTTACTATATCTTGGAGTTGTATCACATTGTTCCCTAAGTGGCCCTCCTTTTGCACCCTTTTTTGCATTTTCTTATACTAGGGTTTGAACCCAGGTCTCTTGCACTGCACTATATCCCTAGCCTTTTTTTGAAAGAGTCTCATTAAGTCACTAATTTGCCCAGGTTGGGCTTGAATTTATGATCTTCCTGCCTCAGCCTCTCAAGTGTGCTGGGATTACAGGCATGTGCCACCATGTCCCGTGGTGCTTCCATCTTTATTGAATTTACCAGCTAAATGATTCCCATTGTGCTACATCACTTACACACCTTCAATGGTTACACAATTTTCTATCTGGTATTCTGGGTTCCCCCAAAGTTCTTAGGTGTATTTCAATATGCTGGTATGCATTTCCAGACAACTTCCCTACCCAGGCAGAAGCAGTCTCTCTCATTGTCCTAGGACAGCACCATCTAGCTCCTAAGGACTGAATGTTACATTTTAAGTAACAGAAATGAGTGCCGGAGTTCAGAAGCATGGCTCAGAGGAAGGCAAGTATACACACTTTGGTAGGAACCAAAGAACAATTCAAAGTACAAAGATTCAGAAGGCAGAAAATGCTTGGAGAGACAGTCCTCAGAAATTGTTCTGGAATGCCATTTCACTTGTATCCACATCATGTTCCTGGAGGAGAGAATAAAGCAAAGAATTTCAGTATTTTAGTACATAGCCCAAAATATCAACTCTTTGGTGTCTTGGAATTTTTATTTTTATTTATTTATTTTTGTATTTTTGAGAGAGGGTCTCCTTATACAATTCAGGCTGGCTTTCAGCTCACTTTGTAACCCAGGCTGGTCTTGAACTCACAATGATCCTCCTGCCTCAGCCTCCCAAGTGCTGAGGATATAAGTATGTGCTACCAGGCCTGGATTTGGTGTTTTGAATTTTAAGTTATTATCACTTATTTATTTTTGGTTTTTTTGAAACAGCATTTTGTTATGTAGTTCAGACTGGCCTTGAACTCACTATGTAGCCCAGGCAAGCCTCAAACTGGCAGGGATCCTCCTGCCTCAGTCTCTGGAGAACTGGGATTACACACAGGTGCCACCACACCCTGCTTTGGTGTTTTGAAAATTTTTTTTTTAAACTGGGGATCGAACTCATGACCCTGTGCTTGCCAGGCAGGTGCTTATACCACTGAGCTAAATCCCCGGTGGTGTTTTGAATCTTAATTAGAAATTTTGAATCATTAATTAAGACACATCGGTTTTGTGTGTTAGGACTGAACTCAACCCAAAGATTAATTTATCCTATCAGGACAAGGTTCCTGACCACTGCCCACCCACCATGATGAATGACAGCAAATGCAATTGAAGGCACTGGTACAAAGATCACTGCAGACTCTTCTTCCTGGCTTTGGGTGTCTGTCCTCCATGCCCCTGGAGTGAGTACTGCTGGGAATCTACCCAAGCCCCCAACCCACATTTCACTGTAGAGCACAGTGAAATTAATAAATACTTATAGGACTAATGAAGGACAAACACAGCCTGTGGAGGAAGGGCTCCCACCTCAGGGAGCCTCCCATGCTCTGTACCTGGTTCAGTTTCTTGAATTCTACCACTTGGAAGAAGATGTGCTCAAGGATATGTTTGGCATCCTGTTGATCCTTTGGTAGCTTACTGGTTACTCCAAGAATGTCGCCACACTTCCTGACGTAGAATTCCAAGTCTTCTTCAGTACCTAAGCACAGTTTGGCTAGTTAGTATAACTGTTATTTTGTTTTGTTTTGTTTTGTTTTGTTTTGTACCAGGAATCAAACTCAGGACCTTGTGCTTGCCAGGCAAGCACTTATGCCACTGAGCTATATCCCCAGCCCCATTAGTATAACTCTTTTGACTTCTGCCCTTCCCAAAGTAAGTACTTAGTGTGTTTAGGTATTCTTTATCAAGTTTCTCAAGATCACTCACCACCTCTCAGGGTGATAGGACCTTAAGACTTGAATAGTGACAAACTAAAGATATCAGATGTGCTGCTTTTATAAATTGGGACAAAGGCAACAACAGTCTTCTCAAAAGGCTGAGACAGGAAGATCACTGAAAGTTCAAGGCCAGCTGAGCTATACAGTGAGATCAAGGCCAGCTTGGACTACATAGTGAGACCCTTCTCAAAAAACCAGGAAAAAAAAAGTAAGACCCCATCTCAAAAAATCAGAAAAGGTAGACTGGTTCTAGTTCTGGCTTTCCTAATCCCCAAATGTAGCATTCCTACAATATAATGTATAAGAGCAACCAGTAGGAAATGAAGTTACTAATTCTCTGAATACAACAAGTGCCTCTATGAGAAGGAAACACAGGTATTTTAAAATTGCATTTATTGTAAAATTATTATAGAAAAGAAAAATCACCCATAACTCCACTAACGACATATCTCCGTGAAACCACTGTGAAGATATTTCTAGCAGTTTTTTTTTTTTTTCTGGTAGGTGGGAGTATTGATTGGGGTTAAACCCAGAGTCTTTGCACTGAGCTATATCACTAACTTGTTACTTTGAGACAGTGTCTTTTTTTTGTACCAGGGATCGAACTCATGACCTCGTGCTTGCCAGGCAGGCACTTAAGCTACTGAGCTAAATCCCCGGCCTGAGACAGTGTCTTGCTAGGTGACTAAACTGCCCAAAATGGACTAGAACTTGCAATCTTTCTGCCTCAGCCTCCCAGAATGCTGGGGATTACAGGTGTGAACTATAACATCTGGCCCCAGCAAATCTAGGTTGGAGAGTCATTATTGTCCTTCTCACACTAGACTGATTTTCTTCCCCTGATTTATGTCTTTTATTTTGGTTTATTTATGTATTTATTCATTTATTTTGTTTCTTTGAGGCAGGGTCTTGCTATGTGTAGTTCAGGCTGGCCTTGAATTCACTATGTAACCCAGGCTGGTCTTGAATTCACAGTGATCCACCTGCCTCAGCCTTCCAAGTGCTGGGATTACAGGTATGTACCTCTTGGCCAGCTAATTTAAATTTTTTAAAATCATGATAAAAATTTAAGTTTTGAAATCATTCTGAGTAGGGGTATGACTCAGTGGTAGAGCACTTGACTGGCATAGACAGGGCCCTGGGTTTGATCCCCAGTTATCATAGAAAAATTAAGTATACAGCTCTAACAGTTTCTTATCCTGGCTCTAACCCTAACAATAGCACCTACAGTAATTATGAATGTATGTGCCTCTGTGTTAAATACAAGTTTTCACAAAATAGGATCAAAATAGAATAGTTTTATAAATTGCTTTTATCATTTTTGTTTATTTGTTTGCAGTGCTAGGGATCAAATAGAGGGCCTGATGTGTCTAGGCAGGTGCTCTAACCTGAGCTCCATGCCCAGCCTTTACCTTCCTGCCTTCATCATTTAATACACCATAGACATTCCACATTAAAGCTAATGCTCTATGCTTTCTTTTAATAGATGTATAATACTCTACTTTATTTTATAATCATTTACATCAATCCCCTCACTGGTGCATGAACATTAGACCATTTCCAATTTGTTTGTTTGTTGAGATAGTGTCTCTGTGTATCCCATACTGGGCTCAGACTCAAGATTCTCTTGCCTCAATGTCTCTAATGTTGGGATTACATGTATGGTCCATTCCACTATCCCTAGCTATTTCTAGTTCTTATACTAGGAATCGAACTCAGGATCTGTGTTTGTCAGGCAGGCACCATGCCACGGAGCTATACCCCTGACTGTTTCTAGTTTTTAATGCTGTAGTTCATGTCTACACAGCTGTATCACTTTTGTTTTGTATTTCTACAAGGATTTCCATAGGCTAAAACATCTGATTCTTCACAGATCCATTATTATTTCTGAATTAATCCTTATGTCTTTTTGTTTGAGACACGGTCTTGCTATTGTAATCCAGGATGGCCTTGAACTCACTATGTAACCAAATTTGGCCCTAAACTTGGCAGCAATCCTTCTGCCTCAGCTTCCTGAGTGCTGGGATTCTAGGCATGCACCACCATGCCCAAGTAATCGTTATTTTTGACTGCCTGGCACCTAACACAATGCCTGGCAGAGCAGAGAGATCCAATATCTTAGTTATGCTGAACTATTTCCGTTTTTGCATATGCCTTTTTGGTATTTGGACACAAAGAAATATGTTCGCATAGTAGGGATCGAACCATGCACAGGTTTGCCACTTTGGGGAGGGGGTTCCAGGAATTGAACTCTTGACTTCCACACCAGCCAGGCAAGCACATGCCAATGAGCTATATCCCTGGCATGTATATTGCTGTCTTCATTAGGATTATTTCTTAAATTCTGTCCATGTCACTTCCTGGCCTTTATAAACCACTGTCATTATGACTACATACTGACCCACCACCAGCTGAATGTGACACAATTTAGTACCGCACTCCTGCTTATGGACACTGAGGCTACTCCCAATTTTACTGTATTTTAAAAATAAATAGAATGGATGCCATCTGTGTACCTTCACTCATCTCCTTCAACTCAGTTCCTAGGAGCAGGGTCCCCGTGTCTGCAGGGGTAGGCGCATGTGTGCGGGCTTGTTTGCGGTGCTGGAGGCAGGACACATCAGGAGTCCACAGTCAGAAGGACCTCCCTGCGGAGCTGGGCAGCCTGTAGGCTCTTTCCCTCATGCTCGGCTCAATTTGAAATTTCTGTAATCCTCAGGCCCTGATGCATTTTTCTTTCCTTTTTTTCATTTGTTTTTATAATTTTTGTTTTTATGAGTACATGTTTATAATACATAATGATATATTCATTGTGGGCCTGATTCTTTTTTTCTTTTTTTGATTCATTTTTCTTATCTAACTGTTCTTATAACCAGTGACCTAGATTTGCTAGGAGGTAGCCAGGGTGAGGATTTAGTGTGGTTATTCAGTCACGTCAGAACTAAGGGCCACTCAAATCAAAGCTGAGAACCTTTGGCTTTCTGCTGAGCACCATGTTCTGACTCATGAAGACAGCCAGCCTCGAGAAAAAAACAACCAGTATCATTCACATGAAATGAACAAAATTTAACTTTATAAATCTGTTCATATTTTACCCTGCCTAAATAATCTCTAAGCTTCTCTTATGGCAAATTTCAGAGGTTTTGAGTTAATACTCATGAAAGAAAAAAAAATTTTTAAATCGGCCAAACTTACACTTATTGGTAATCTGAGCAAGCCGTGCCTTCTCGGAGGAAAATGTCTCATCTAAGTCAAACAATTCCAGAGGAGGAGGTGGCAACTCCCTGAAGCTGGGAGGGAACACCTAAAGGAAACAGTCTTTCATAAGAGCCATCTAAGCCATAATTAAAGAGTGATGAGACACAGGGGAAATGAGAGGCCAACTCAGCCCTTCCCCTGGTTCGAACCACCCAGATTCCCATTCTCCTCCTGCCCTCACCCATTAGAGCCACGTTAAGCAAGATCACGAATCCTGTGCAAGCAACCAAAGGGAACCAGCTCTAACTGCACCATTAAACTGACCAAGCTGACACGCCAGTGCCAATTAACTGAGCACAAGGATGCCAAGCTGAAGATCTAGGTTTGTGTGGAACATCTGATTATACAACTGGTTTCTTATTTAATCTTGAGTTCTTTAGAGACAGACAATATTTGGGGAAGCAAATGTAATTAATATAGAAAGTACTGAACTTAGAATCCAAATGTATAGGTAAGGACCAGCGCTGTTCTGGTAAATATTTTATTACCGGTTCTCAAAACAAAGTACAAGAATCTAACTTGTAATACGTTCTGTTTTCTATGATGTGAATACTCCCATCACAGGCAATTTCAAACAAGCAAGTTAAAGCCAAGTGGCTCATAACATTCCAGAATGCACTGAGACAGGAGAAAAATAAGGCAGGTTGAATTAATATTGGGCCAGAAAGTTAAAAAAAAAAAAAAAACCTTGTCTACATATAACTATACCCTAGGCTGTTAGACTTGTGCTATAAAACTGAGTGTCCACTGCCTGGAAGCTAGCACTAAGGTTTTCTTATCTCTTGATTTTTCTCTCACTTTCTCATGCAGGGGATCAAACCCAAGGCCTCATGCATGCCAGGCTGGTGCTCTATCACTGAACTATATATCCTAGCTCAGCTTTTCTCTTTATCCTGGCACTCTCATATATGCCCTCCAGCCCCATAAGATGGAAAATGTTTATTTTAACAGCCAGAAAAGTCCACACCTGTTAATCCTCAGCTGGAAACTGAGCTCACCACATGGAAGTCCCTACAGAATATGAAGTTTTGGTGCCTGAGGTGTTTAGAAGCCAAGCACAACGATGACTCCAAAAGGAGCACCACAAATGTCACACGGAAAGATCTACGATTAGGGCCCCGTGGATGAGGTGAGAGTGAACAGTTAGGCTCTGCAGCAGGACCCCCAAACACCTACTCACAGCAGGCTGAAGGGCAGGAAGCGGTGTCTCAAATTGCGGTTGGATGAGCTGGAGTGGTTCACGTTTCACGTTTAGCTGCTCATAAGCCCTGTGTGAAAAAACAGGGATCAAGGTGAGATACCACAGTACACATCTAAGTGACCATGTTGTATTGTACTCCATCAAAGATGGTGGTTCCAGTCAGCTGTGGTGGTGCACACCTGTAATCCTAGCACTCTAGGAGGCTGAGGAAGGAGGATTGCAAATTTGGGTCCAGTTGGACAACTTAGTAAAGACCCTGTGTCTCAATAAACAGGGTTAGGGATGTAGCTCAGTGTGAAGACCCTAACTTCACTCTTCAGAATTTTTTTTTTAGTACCAGAAACCAAACTCAGGACCTTGTGCTTGCCAGGCCAGTGCTTATGCCACACTGAGCTGTATCTTCAGCCCCACTCCTCAGAATTTAGCAACAGTTTGTTTTTTGCTTTTGTTTTGCTTTTGGTACTGGGAATTGAACTCATGACCTCGCACTTGCCAGGCAGGTGCTTATGCCGCTGAGCTAAATCCCCAGCCCGATTCTTCAGAATTTAAAACAACAACAGCAACAACAAAAAGTTGGTGGTTCAACCCCCTATATTAGAAAAATACACAAGATGTATAATTAAATAAGTGTTATTTATTGGGAACTGAAAGAAAAATTGTCTTACAAATTTTATATCACGTTTCTTCTATATAGCCGTTTGGTTTTTACCTGATATACAACATGACCCATGTAATTCATTGTGTTTCTCTATTTGTTTTTACCATCAAGGGACAGGAGTCAAGTCTGAAGTCTGGTTCCAGCAAGAGAACAGATCTGTAGATACATTTCTGTGTGTTCATTCATTCATCAGATATGACTGAATATCCACTACGCCTCAGGCACTTTTGCACCGTAAGTGAAAGTGCTTAAGCAGCAAGGGGAAGAGACCACGGCAGGTCCTTGAGGCTACGCCTCTAGTCCTTTTTAAAATTTTTCATTTTGAGACAGGGTCTTGCTAAATGGCCCAGACTGAGCTTTAACCTGCAATCCTCTGGCCTCAGCTTCTCAGAATGCTGAGATTAAAAGCATGCACCACCACCTAATCTTAAAACAAAATCTAATTGAGAAGGCTAATGCGTCTGGAAGAAGAAAAGGACAAATGCCAAAGCTAAACCTGGGAAATGCAGCTGAGTTGCTACTTATTTTCACAGTACTCTAGCTTGAATTGTGGCACTGCATCTTCACTACACCATGTCTCATTCTCCAATGTGTAAGACTAGGAATTCTGAGTATGGATTCTACACTGTCTCTTCCTCATACTCACAGAGGTCAACAAATATGGGATGAACAAATGAAGTTACTTTAGACTACCCTATACTTGATATAAATAGTTAAAAGCCTAATAATCCTAACTCAGAAAAGAGAATTTAAAAACATTACTAGAAGATGGGTGTGATGGCACACACCTGTAATCCCAGCATTTGTGAGGCTGAGGCAGGAGGATCGTTGCAAATTCGAGACCAGCCTGGGCTACAAAGTGAGCTCAAGGCCAGCCTGAACTGCATAGTGAGATCTTTCCTCAAAAATAAAACAAAGCAAAACAAAACAAAACAAAAACCATTACTAGCAAGCCAACGGTGGTGATGCATGCCTATAATCTCAGCACTTGGGAAGCTGAAGCAAGAGGACTGCTTCAGTTTGAGGCCATCCTGGGCTACATAGTGAGTTCAAGGTCAGTATGAGCTGCATAGCAAAACCCTGTTTCAAAACAAAACAGCACTAGCAAAGAAAAAAACCCAAGAGCGCCATATAAGCACAGAAGCCCATTGCTGTGGTATGAAAAACAAATACAGTCAAGAGAGTTGTCTATTGGGTGTGGTGGTACACACCTGTAATCCTACTACTCTGGCAGGTTCAACCAGCCTGAGCAACTTAGGAACTTAAACACCTTTTCTAGACACATGATCTATGCTCCTTCCTAAAAGTTAATCATCTTCCTGCCCATACATATCTTCTTTTTCTCCCCTCTTCTCTCTCTCTCTCTCTCTCTCTCTCTCTCTCTCTCTCTCTCTCTCGTATTGGGGATTGAACACAGGGTATCTTCAATGAACTACATGTGTAGCCCCTTTTTGGTTTGTTTTCTTTTGTTTTTGTACCAGGGATCGAACTCAGAACCTTGCACTTGCCAGGCAGGCATATGTCCCTGACCTCTAGTCCCTTTTTAAGACAGGGTCTAAGCTGAGTATAGTGGCACACACCTGTAATCCCAGCACACTCGGGAGGCTAAGGCAGGAGGACAGCCATGAGTTCAAGGCCAGCCTGGACTACACAGTGAGTTCAAGGTTGGGCTACATAGCCAGACCCTTTCTACAAACCCCCCTCCCAAAAAAGTATTGCCCAGGCTGGGCTCAAACTCATGTTCTGCCTGCCTTAGCCTCCTAGAGTGCTGGGATTACAGGTATGCAGCACGGTGCCCTCTATGACAATTCTCTTCATTGTCTCATAAATTATCCATTTTTTCTATTAGAACGTTCTCACCAATATAAAAATATCTTGTGATACCTTTCATCTAAAACATACCTTCCCGGTCTTACTACCTCCTACCCTCATCCTTGTTTTGTTCCCCTAGGTGGCAAAGTGCCTCAAAAGAGTTGTCTACATCCTCTACCTCCAGTCCCTCTGGCATTCTCTCTGTGTCATTCTGCCTGTATGGAATTACAAGCAAGCATCAGCATGTCCAGGTGTTCTTCTCTCTTAAACCAGTGTTTGACTTCCACGTTGCTAAATCCAAAGCTGGAGTCTCAGCCTCCTTTTATGTGACCTGTCAGCAGCATCCAGCACTGCTGACCACACTCTCTCTCGCTTGGCTCTCAGGCACCATTGTCGGTTTTCTTTTTGTCTCACTGGACACTCCTTTCCCACCTCCTCTGTTGAGTTCTCCATTTCTTCCTAACTTCTAAACTTTGGGGTGCCCCGGGGCTTAGTATCTGGTCTTTTCTTCTTCTTCTGTGTCCCCTCCTTGTACCCTTGGTGAGCTCATCTAGTCTCCTGCCTTTAAATACTGTCCACGATACCACATACAATTTAACAATACACCAAACATAAAATACACCAATATTTAAGGTTTACTGAGGAGAAGAAAATGCTGCCAGTTAAACTAACACAGAATCTACTGTAAGACACCCCAGTTTTATAGATAAGAAACTGTGCTTCAGATGAACTGTAGATATGCCCCTCAATTCCCAAATTTAAATATCTGGCCCAAATATCTCTTCTGACCACCAGCTTACATATACAACCGCCACTCATCATCTGGATACCTCACAGACATCTCAACAAGATAAACCTCAAACTCAACTTCAGCTCCTCCCGCCAAATCCCCTCATACTTTCCCAGCCTACCTTGCAACCTCATCCTTCTAATCGATCATCCCTGCCACCTTTCCTGCTCATCCCTCTACCTCATCTATTTAGCACATCCACCATGTTGCCTCTACCTTCTGCTATCTCACTGCTACTCCTGGCTGGAGCCAGCATCACCTCATTCCTGCAGCCCTGTGATTGCATCTCTTTAGTTTTTGCTTCCCCTTCTGCTCCCTCACTTTAAAGAAGTAAGAACAAAATGCTCAGAGGCTCTTCTCTTCCCACCCAGAGTAAAGGCTGAGCAAGTCCTCATGAAGGCCTACAAGGCCTCCGCTGATGTGCTCCCGAACCCCACTGTTCCTCATCTTCTCATCCTCATTTCTGCTGCAGCCACAGTGGCTTCTGGCTCTTCTTTGAACATCAGACGCCCTCCCACTTGAGGGTGTTTAGACTGTATATCTCCTTTGCCCAGTGCGCTTCCCTCTAACATGGCTCACTTCCTCCAAGCTTTTGCTTAAACATCACCTCAAGGTGACACATCCTGACCACTCTATGAAAAATGCAGTCTGGGGGCTGGGGATTTAGCTCAGCGGCATAAGCGCCTGCCTTGCAAGCAGGCAGTCATGAGTTCGATCCCTGGTACCGATTAAAACAAAACAAAACAAAACGAAAAATGCAGTCTGCCACAGTACCTTCACCTCCAAGAAGTCAGATGATGTGCTTGTATGTTATCATCTCCTAACAGCCTTTAATTTACATTTACACTCTCATACACACACACACACACACACACACACACACACACACACACACCTCTTAATGCTTGTCTTGTCAGAAAATAAGCTCCAAAAGGGCAAAGATACTAGGTTTCTTGAATTCCAAGAGAAGAGCCTGGAACAGTAGCTTGCCAACACATTTGCTGACTAGGTAGATATAAAATGAAAGGGAAAATGGCAGAATATTCATTAATTCTACAAATATTCACCAAATGCCCAGTGTGTGCTGGGTCCTGGCCAATGAGGACTGCTGGTTGGCAAGAAGGCTGTTGTCTGAGTTTACTGTATCATAGGAAAGGAAGACAAGTTAAACATCTGCTGTCTTTGTGTAACAACATCCAGTGGTTAGAAATGCGGACGATGAACCCTTTGGCCCCTCTCAGAAGTACCAGCTAGATATCATTTCCTCCCCATTGGCTCCTGGGATGCTGTCCTCCACAGGTCCTCTGTACCTCAATCTGCTCTCCCCAGCTTCTAGCACTGGCCTTCCGTCTCTCAAACATCAGCAGATTTGAGGTCCTGCCTTGAGCCCAACTCCCAATCCAGTGCTGTCCCTGGATGTACCCAGCCCTTCTCACAGCACCCCACACTGCCTCACCAGCCTCTCCTCTAAACTAGTTCTGCCTGCACACCTCACAAGAACCCTCTCAGCCAGTGCCCTGAGAGTGCCCTGAAGAGAACCCATTTGTCTTTCTTTTTCTTTCTTCCTTCCTTTCATTTCTCTTCCTTCCTCCTTTCTTTTCTTTCTTTCTTTTCCTATCTGCCTGCCTCCCTTCCTTCTTTGCTTCCTTCCTGGAACTGAACCTAGGGCCTTCACACTGAATTATGCCCCTAGCTCTTGCTTAGTATTTTATTTTGTGACAAACTCTAAGTCACTATTTTGCTTAGACTGAGTTTGACCTTGTAATCCTCTTGCCTCAGCCCCCAAGCACTGAGGTCACAGGAGAATGCCCTTTTCCTAGCTGCTTTCTTCTTCCAGCATTCTTAGCACCGGTTAACAGCATTACCAGTTTCCCAGAGCTCCAGGGAAAAATCAGTCATGGATTTCTCTTGTCCATCAAGGCTTCCATGGTACAAGTCCCATGTTTTTTAACCCATAGCTACTACCTTACTACCTTCAGCTCTCCATCCTCCTCATCAGCTACAAAACTCCTAACTTCTTTCTTCACTCCCATTTTTCTTGATTTCAATTAATTATACAAACTGTTACAAGAAATTGTTTTGGTTGTTTTGGGAAAACAGATTCAAATACCCGTTGTTCCTCCACATAGTGTCCGAGTTCTCACTCACTTATTTGGCCTTGGCTACTAGCATGCCTGAACACACTGCACACAGAGCAGTGTCCAGGGCTTTTTTGCTCAGTGACCTCAATGCAGAATGCTCTCTGCCAATGCCTCTGTCCATCTCCTGAAATCCTTCTCACTCCTGAACGCACAGTGTTCAGCATCACTGTCCTTAAACATTTGTTGAATCATCAATGTATAGCTAAAAAAGCAGTTCTTTCATAAGAACCTCAGTCAGAACTAAATTCCCTTTCTTCACTATGCCCCCTGCCCCAGTTTATCCTTCACACTTAGTGTTTGAATATCACAGCCTCTGTCTGTCTCCTATATAAAAAAGGAAATGTCAGGCATAGTGCCTGGCACAGTATGCACTCAGTTTTATTCAACTTTGAATCCAAGTAGAGGAGTAGGAAAACAAGTATCTATAGCTGTATCTAAGTATCTCCAATCTTTGGTTTATTCAGATATAGATTCTGTGTCAGGCCAAAGACACTAACAAATGTTATTCACTCATTTTGTTATCAGGGATGAAAAACAAAGAAATAGGTAATAAAATAGGACAAAGTACTGGCTTGAAAGTCACTCTGGCCTAGCTTTAAACTCCTGATCCCAGTGGAATAGATTGGAAGATACAAACACAACTGCAAACTCACTCAACCACCTTATCTTTGATAAAGGGGCCAAACATGCTCGCTGGGAAGAATGACAGTCTCTTTAACAAATGGTGCTGGAAAAATTGGCTGTCCATATGCAGAAGACTAAAACTAGACCCATGTCTATCACCATACACTAAACTAAAATCTAAATGGATTAAAGATCTAAATATTAAAACAGAAACACTAAAACTGCTGGAAGACAAAGTAGGTAAAAACCTCAAAGATATAGGGGTAGGAAG
>PVJX010006012.1:0-80920 GCA_004027295.1 Dolichotis patagonum | reverse complement strand
AAGACGATATTAAATCAGCAATGGCTGCCATAATGTTTTGTTTTCTTCAAAACAGCTGTTCATACCATCACGCATAATAAAGTCAAACAAAACAGAATAAAACCATTCCAACTGATGAATGAAAACATTGAAAGGCTTCAAAGCAATGAAATGGGAAATCATGATTACCATAAAATCTTATATACTCTTACCAACTCTCATACTAGGGAGATTATATGGTATTTACACATGTGAGTGTGGTTTATTTCGCTTATGAGTATGGTCTCAAGTCGTGTCCATTTATTTATAAATATCTCAATGTGATCATTCTTTATAGCTGAATAGTACTCCACTGTATAAAAATGCCACAACTTTTTTATCCATTCCTCAGTTGATGGGCATTTAGGTTGTTTCCAAGATCTGGCTATTACAAATTGTGCTGCTATAAACGTGGGTGCACATATATCACTGTGGTATGATGTTTTCAGTTCTTCTGGGAATATTCCTAGAAGCGGAATAGCTGGGTCAAATGGGACTTCCAAACCCAGCTTTTTGAGGAATCTCCAGACTGACCTCCACAGTGGTTGCACTTGCACCAGTCTACATTCCCACCAACAATGCAGAAGAGTTCCTTTTTCCCCACGGGAGGCTGTATTCTTTAACCACTCTCCACTCCAATCTTTCATCAGAGTTAACGCTATAAACAGCTCTTTTGAGGAACTGAGAGCTTCAAAAAGCCATCAGTGAAAAAGGAATCAGACACACACACAGTCTACCAACCCAGCACAGCCCTGTAAGTTCTGCCATGACCCAGTGCCCACAGTGTCTTTTTTAAAAACAGATTCTCACTGCGTAACTCAGGCTGGCCTTGAACTCCGAATCCTCTTGCCTCAGCTCCCAGCAGTGCTAGGGTTATAGGTATGTACCGCTATGTCCCACCAGGCCTACCCCTATAAGAAAGACACAGTGATACAAATCTACAAGACAGCATTCAAACGCAGGCAAACTTCAGGGTCATAAACACCACATTAAACTTTCTCTACAAAGACACACTGTATTTTCATGGATTCCTATTCTTTTCCTTTCTTTCAGTAACAATTTTAAGTTTTTAAATATGGAGGCAGGACGATTTCAGTGAGTTCAAAGCCAACCTGGGCTACTATGGTCAATTCAAAGTCAACCTGAACTACACACAGTGGAACCCTGTATCCTAAAAGAAAAAAAAAAAACTAAGGTCCTATGTTATAAGCTGAATTATGTTGTCCCCTCCCCAAATTCATATATTGAAGCCCTGATGCCCATTATATCAGAATATAGCTAAAGATTTCTTAAACTAGATTCAAAGCCATTATGCATAAAAGAAAAAACTTAAAACTTAATGAATTTGACTTCATTAAAAGATAGCAGTCCAGCACATCAGAAGATGCCAATGATACAATAAAAAATCAAAATACAAACAGGGAAAAGGTATTAATACATGCAGCAGCTAAGAAATTCAAATCTAAAACACATAACAGATTTCTATAAATTGAGGAAAAGAGACAATTAGCCCACATTTTAAAAAATGGAAAAAGGACTTGGAACAGGCACTCAAGAAGGGATACGCAAATGGCCAAAAAGCATTTGAGAAAATTCTGTTACAACGGGGACATACAAAGTCAAACCACAATGAAACAACACTACATGACTAACGGAATTGCTGAAATTAATACAATTGACCATATTAACTGCTGTCAAGGACACGGAGTGCTGAAAACTGTCATGCTTTCCTCACTGGTAGGAATATCCGACCATCTGGGGCGATCTCTGGCATTATCCACTAAAGTTTAACATCTTTTCAGCAGTCCTATTCTCAAATACGTACCCAACGGAAATCCATCACATATGCATCAAGACATGTACAAGACCGCAGCAACATTGTTACTAATACCATAAACTGAAAATTACTCACATTTAAAACATGAAAGAAAAAATTATAAATATAGCAATTAAAAATTTAAAACTACAGCTATGCAGAGAACCTGACTGAATTGCACAAGCATAATGTTTAGAAAAAAAGCCAGAAATAAATATATAGTACAGTATTCTTATATATAATTTATATAAAGTCCAAAACCTGGCAAAGGTAATCTGTGAGGCTAGAAAGCAGACATCCTGGAGAAGGGAGTACTGGTTGCCAGGAAGGGGCATAAGGAAGAACCTTGGGGCTACTGGTAAGGTTCTGCTTCTTGACTAGGATTGAGTAGGATAGAAAAACACTTATTTTAAGCTTGTCTGTGTACAACAAAAGGTAATTGATTAAAAAATGGAAAATGAGAGAGAGAGGGAACAAATACCAGGTAAAATCAAAAGCAAACCAAGATACCTATATTGGGAGACACTTACAACTAAAAATACACATGACTCCAAAATCATGATATCAAAAAATAAGCCATCTAAAGATGAATTCTCCATAAAACTGCAATCACACACAGAAACAAATGCTTAACTAGAGCTGCATTAATAAACACATAGATTAGCTTAAAGATAATTGGCCTCCTCATTGTAATGTATTACCTATTAAGTATTTACTATGTCATTGGTACTAGGTTGAGTGTTCCAAGCATACCATTTCATTTAATTACCATATATGATACATAAAGTAGCTAACAATATCACTCTTATTTTACAAACAAGGAAACTAAATCTTCACACAGTGACACAAATTTCCAAGACAGCATTCAAACACAGGCAAACTTCGGGCTCATAAACACCACATTAATCTTTTTCTACAAAGACACACTATATTTTCATGGATTCATGTTCTTTTCTTTTCTATCAGTAACATTTTTAAAGTTTTTAAATATGAATTTACATATTTTTAAGTTTTTTCTCTGGTATTTTATCATTTTTTATGCTATTCAAGTAAGATTCTTTTTCCATTACATTTTCCAATTGGTTACTACTGCTGATTATATCTACTGATGTTTTTTTAAGAAACCTTGTAGCTGACTATGAAACTGTCATATTAGCTTTAGTCGATTCCCTTGGATAGTCTAAGTAGTCAAGGTGAGGCACGTAAATAATGCCAGCTTCCTCTCTTCCTTTCCCCTTGACTCCCTCATTTGCCAATATTTATGCATTTTATGGCAGGGGGAAAGTTCATCATAGAGTGCTGGGGGTGGGGGAGGCTTTTGTACATTCCTGGCAGAGGGAACTCTGTAATGAGCACAAGGCTATGAAGCAGCCTGACAGTTTCCAGGAACTGGGAGTAGTCTGACATAGCCGTAAAGCAGTGCACAAATGAAGGAAGGCAAAGATGGTAACTTAAAAGGGAAGAGAAGGGATTCTGAAAGATGACAAGCCATTAAAAGACTTCAAGCAGGGATGTGGCATGGAAAGATTTGCATTTAAGATAAAATGCCATGTCAGCAATGTGGAGGGAGGACTGACTGGGGAAGGCAACGCTGAAGAAGGAGAGAGAGGTCGGGGGCATCAGCAATAAGGCAGCAAAGAGCCATCCATGAAGTAATAGAGGAAGGACTTGGATCTGTGAGGAAAAAATACTTCATCGCTCAGTCTTCTTCCAGCTGTGATTCTGAACTGGTTCCTTAATTTCCCTAAGCTTTAATTCTTACCTATAACATTAGAATAATAGCGGGTTCAGTCCCAAGCACCACACACACACACACACACACACACATAAATTACAATAACAGTAAAATCCAGCATGACTATGAAGTTTAAGCAAGATAATTCGTGTGTGCAGGGCACTTAAGAACAATAGCTCTTAAAATGAGCTACACATGAGAAGTGTGTATGAAGTTCAGCTCACAAATTCTAGGAATACATATCCATCAAAGTGCCATGAAAGAGTTGCCATGTCCACTTCTGAGTATGAGGCAGATGTATTTATCCCACGACGATGCTCCCCTTCTCCTCTGCTCTCTGTGCTTTACTGATGTGCCCACCACTATAACTGCTGTAAACATTATATTTGCAACAAAACACAGCTAAACTATGTGACTCAAATAGTACTATAACACCTAAACAACAAAAAATATACAATGCAATTTCTACCATGACCCAAGGACTTGAATAGGTATTCCTCCAAACAAGACGTTTAAATGGCCAACAAGTACATAAAAGGATATTCATCACTAGTCATTAGGGAAATCTAAATCAAAATATAATGGATTACCATGTCACATTCACTATGGTGGCTATACTAAAACAAAGAAAAGAAAAGAATACTGCAGATATTGGGAAAGACATGAAAAAACAGGAACCCTCCTATAGTTCTGATAAGAATGTATAGTTCAGCTACAGAAGGAAATAGTTTGGTTTTCCTCAAAATGTTAAACATAGGATTACCACATGACTTAGCAATTTTACTTCTTGGTTTCACCTAAAAGAATTAAAAGGAAGTGTTCAAATAAGCACATAGGTAGATGTTCACAGCAGCGCTATTCATAATGGTTATAAAGAAGAAATAGTCCAAATATCTACCAGGGGATAACTAAAACACTGTAGTATATACACATCATGGAATATAAGCACAAAAAAGAATGAAGTACTGATACATGCTACAAAATGGGTGAACCCCAAAGACATTATGCTAAGTGGAAGAAGCCAGACACAAAAGGTTGATTGCTGTATGATTCTATTTAGTAAATCCACAGCAACAGAACACAGATTTGCAGTTACAAGAGCCATGGGGGAAGAGTAATAGGAAACAACTACTTAATAATTGTAGGATTTCCTTTAGGAGTGATGAAAATGGAACGAATTAGAGGTGATGGTTATACGACATTATAAATATACTCAATGCTAGCGAAAATTTCACTTTAAAGTAGCTAATTTTACATTACATATGAATAAAATAAACAAATACATTTTTAATTGGTGTGAATGTCTCTTCAGAAAAAGCTAGATGTTATCGACTGCTGGAGTTCATCGGTTCCTGCTCAAGTCACCGATGAATAAAAGATGGTCTGCATTAAACCAGCAGGTAACCATTCTGGTCAGCGCTGTTAATGCCCAGGCACCAGCAGCCCAGTTAAGAGCAGCACAACCTCCTGATGCTATCAATACCTTTAAACAATTGACAGTTGCACTGGACTCTTTTCCTTTCCATTAGCCTGTCTTCCCACAGTCCCTCTGAGCGCTCTCAGGTGTGGGTTGTTCCACAGGCCTTTTAAAGGCAGTTTTTGTCCCTCTGAGTTGCGAATTTTCTTTGGATGTGATGTTTCCTTACAAGCCCTGACATACTACATGTCAAGATACTAAGTATTTTTATGTGTAGACTATAAAGCCCAGGAGGTTAGAAATTAAGCTTCTTTTGTTCACCACTGTAGCTGGCACACAGCCACAGCCCAATTTAGGAGTTTAGATCTTAGTTTAAATCTGTTCACCATTTTGACTGTTTCTGAATGCCACAGCCCTGGAACAAAAAGAGTCAGAGAGATAGAGTCTTTTAATTTTAACTTTGTAACTATCCTGTGTGCATAGAACAAAAAAAGATTGACTAGGAACTAGCTAAGCTCTGAAACTGCCATTCTCCTCCAGAGAAAAGTATCACCGTGACTCCTGTATCTACCAGTGAAACAAAACCCTTCTTAACCTCTTCCACCTCTGGTCTTCCTTGGGACTCCTTCATGACTGCTTAAAGGTAAAAACTCAAGAATATTAATTCAATAGAGCTTCAAAGGTGAAATAACATTTTCATTTATTTCTTTCTGCTCATCATCCAAATCACTTGATTAGTTGCATTAAGATAAAGCATTAAAAACGCTCTCATTTGGGTTTTTTTTTTCTTTTATTCAAGTGACTCACTTTTATTCAATTACTAAGTTCCCAAGAAATGTTGCCACTACTGGAAGCTAAGATTGGACCATTTTATTGCTTTACATAAGCAAGGCCTTAATCTAGCCTTAAGGCTCAAAGAAGATTTTACAGGTAATAATTACAGACAAGTGGTGTCTCAAAAGAAAAGATGTTTTGACACTGTTAAGACTCACCATGCGTAGGTGCCTCCTCTGCGTCAAGGCTGATATGTGGGAAGAATGCTAATTTATTAGTCAGAGAGTTTGGAGTTTGAATTGTAGCTATGCCACTTACTATGTGAGCTTAAGCAAGTTTTTAAACATCTCCAAATATCAGCTTACTAATCTTATAAAATGGAAGTAACAGTTACCTCATAGAATTATAGCATGGATTAAGTATGTTAGTGTATTTAAAGACTGTCTGGCACATATTATTCCCTCAATTAATGGTCGTTATCATTCTAAACAGGGCTCATCTTATTAAGGTAAAAGTCTACTTACCCCCTGTTTACACTCATATACCACAAGCACCTCCTCATCTGATTTTCTGGCTTACTTAATAATAAAGCTATCAAAAGAGAAATATAACACTAACTGTATTATATATAATAACTGTGCAAAGCTTTCAAAAATTCAATCTACATATATTATTAAGTCAAACAGGTTTACATTAATTTTATCCAGCAGAGCATGGTGGCACACGCCTGTAATCCAGCAGTTGGGAGGCCGAGGCAGGAAGATGGCCACAAGCTTGAGGCCAGCCTGGGCTACATGGTGGATTCAAGGCCAGCCCAAACTACATAGCAAGACTCTGTCCCCAAGCAAAAACAAACCAAATAAACATTAATTTGAAAAGGGCAGGGCCCTGGGACAAAGCTAAGAGTAGTGTGGGTTCTCAGGGACACAGATGACTTCTCTATCCCAAGACTGGAACAGTTGAAGGAAATACACAAGATGAGAACAACAGAGGTCTACAAATTTGTCATCCACAAAAAAGGATTTGGGGGCAGTGATGATGAGCTAGTTGTGAACCCCAAAGTGTTTCCTCACATCAAGCTTGGAGACACAGTGGAAACTGCTCACCGCAACAAGCACAGCCCTCTGCTTTTACAAATAAATCACTTAAGAAGATTTACAGAAAGCAACTATCAGTGTGGACCAGACTGTGACTCAGGTGTTTCGGCTAAGACCTTATCAAGATGCCTATGTGAATGTTGTAGACCCTAAGGATGTGACCCTTGACCTAGTGGAACTAACTTTGAAGGATCAGTGTATCAGCAGGGGGGGATAGGTGGTGACTAAAGAAAAGTTTGGTCAGCACCTGTGCTTGTATCACCCAGAAGGTGGGATTGCTGGCTTTAGGGCACAGGCTGGTGAGCTGTGGGTCAAGAATAAGAACGTCATGTGTGACTATATCGGTGAAGACACCAGGGTGTCTATTCCACATCAGCTTTGGTTTACATATTTATCCCAATGAGCTGTGAAATGTGGGATTTTAATATTTATGGGGATCTTCATTTTGAAAAAGATATGAATGGTTTCCTTGCTGTTCTGTTTAACAAGTGTAAGGGTTTCACTTTGTAGCTCTGGCTGGCCTTGAATCCGCTGTGTAGCCCAGGCTGGCCTCCAGCTAATGGCAATCCTCTTTGCATTAGTCTCCTGGTTTCTGGAATTATGGGTGTGCACCACCAACCATGGCCTGCAGATCTTTAAAAATTTAACTGTCTCTGTTAAGCTAACTACCTTAAATTTAGGGTCTTAGCTAAAATTCTGACTCATTATAAATACCCTGACCAACCCACCATGATAAGAAACATTTATGAAAAACACATAGCTGATATCACACTTAATGGTGAAAGGTTAAAAAGTTTCCCCTAAGATCTGGAATAAAGATGCTTGGTTTATCATTGTGCTAGAAATTCTAGACAGAGCAACTAGGCAAGCAAAAGAAATATCCAAAATGAAAAAGAAATATAACTGTCTTTGATCACAGATGACATGATTCTACATGTAGAAAGTCCTAAAAAAAAAACAAAAAAAAACACAAGATAGGTGTGGTGGCAGATTCTGGCAACCTCGGCAGTGTGGGAGGCTGAAGCAAGAGGGTCACAAGTTCAGACTCAATCCTAGGCAATTTAGCAATTTAGTGAGACCATGTCACAAATAAACAATGATGACAACAACAGCAACAAACAAATAAAAGGAAAAAAGAAGGAGGAAAGAAAAAGGGCTGGGGCTGTAGCTTAGTGTGAAGGTCCTGGGATCTCAGTACTGGGGAGAAAAAAAAGAAACAACAAAAGGTAAACCATTCACACTAAAAATTGTATTAGGGCTAATTTTAGGAACATTTCAGGATACAAAATCAGTTGAGTTTCTGTATTCCAGCAATTAACAATTCAAAAAGCAAATTAAAGCACTTGCAGTAGCATCAGAAAGAATAAAATACTTAAAGTAATTTAGCCAGTGACTTACAAGACTTATGTAGAAACGTATAAACATTACTGAAAGAATTTAAGACCTACATAAAAAGAAAGGTAACTTGCATCCATGGACTGGGAAAAAAACATTAATTTTAACCACATTTATCAAATGTTACCCAATTTTTACTTTTTGTCACATTCGTATGTTCCTGTCATATACGCCCCATACTTTAATAACATATATGGATCCCCATGGGAAACTAAATCATAGAATGAGCATCAAGGAATATATTTTGCAAACACTGTTTGATTCCTAGGGGGCCCAGAAACTATTTTCATAACAAAATGAACCTTTGACAGCTATTTAAAGAAGGCCAACTATGTTCATGACACCAGAGATACAAGGATAAAGGGCCTGCCATCTGCGCCCTCAAACAGCGCTCACTATGAAAAACCAGATACAACCATCCCCGTGGCAGCTATTACTAGTCTACAAATCTGCTGTGTCCCAGCATGGCCTGCTCAGTGCATCTCACAGATACAAGTTCAGACAAAATACTTTGAAAACGATAAAGGTAATTTTCTAGATCCTTTAGAGAAATAACCTTGCTCTAAAAAATAACAACACAATAAAAGCTTTCTGAATTACCTCATGTGCCTATCTCTGTTGTCTGAATTCACCAGATAATTATTCACTTATCCTTTTCTATGTGGATGCCCTGGTTATATATGAGACCATGATAGAGAAATTCTGGCAGGGTTACATGTAAAATGAGATTTTTCCTATTTCATACCAAACATGACGACATTTAAGCAACTCAAGGGAAATACACTGTGCTAGTTAGGCTGCACTAAGAATTTTTATGTGGGACACTAGGTAAATTCCATGTAAAATCATTTTCCCTGAGAAACAAAATGTGCATGAAGATGCCCTGGATTGATTTTTTTCTTTCTTGCATCTCAAAGGCTAATCCAAAAGTTGACCTTATAATCAATACCAGCACACAGCAAGCCAAACACTCTCAAGTGAGTGTGCTCTCTGCTACTCTGTGCCCTTTGGGAAGACAGAACAGCGTATCATCATTTCCTTTACTCCTCTAGAGAATTGTTTATTGTCCAGCATTCTAATGAAAACCCTCGTGACTTGAAAAAGTTAAATGTTCCTTTCAAACTGCTTATTTACACCCAGGGAATAATTCAGGATGTATACATGTGTTTTCACACACATACACTCAGCTCCTGCATTTATCTCATTCAATATAAAAGCGAGAAAGAAATTCCACAGGCTACATTTGTTTTGGATCTCATATTACATAGCCGATGATTGAAGACATTGCAGAATGCAGAAAATCTAGTAAGAACATCTTTTGGAAAGTGATACATCAAATTTTGGGGATAATTACAGTCTACAAAAACAATCACCACATTCCTCTTTAAAAACTTAATGAAATGAAATTCAAAGGTTATGTCAAAAAGTGAAACCAATAAAATAAGTAATATATTCTGAAATAAGTTTAAATGTCAGTTACATCTACTTACATTATTAAAGTGACAGTGTAATTATTATTGGCATGTGTGCATCACATTTGCAAAGCTCTTTTCTTTTCTAGTTGCCCACTTAGGCTTCCTGTCTTCCATGTGGCTCCCTGACTTGTAGCTGAGGTTGGGTAAATTTTCCTGTTCTTATCTTAGCACCCTCAAGTAGACCTGGAAAGAATTCTGTAAAACAGCTGGCGTTTTGATCAGCATTTTGCAGCTAAGAAAACAGAATCCCACAAATTTCAAGGCAAAGCCAGAAATCAAACTCCTCTTAAAGGATTACAAACCTAGTACTTGGGCTATAGTCATTGAGAAGAAGTCATTCAGGGGACTCCTCTTCCACTTTAAGATTGTGCTTACTAAACACCAAGAGAGTAGAAAGACAAGCAATTATTTGTTGACTGTGGGTAGTGAACAGAGTACATGGATAATTAGGATAATGTATTGAGCATCAGTGTGCCCCCAAGCACTCTGCTGCATGCTTATGCTCATTCGTTCTTTCAGCCTAACCATATTTTACGAGAGGATGAACAGTGATTATTACTTTCTACCCAGTTTTACAGATAAAGAGCCTGAGACTCAGGAAGTTAAGTAATTTGCCCAAGGTCACATAACTAGAACAAGGTAGAGCCAGGCTCTCAACCAGGTAACCTGACTCATGAGCCCTCTGCTTAGCCATCATACAAACTGCCTAATTCAATCCTTTCCCCTCACTCACCCTATCCATCAGTTATTTGTTTAAGGAGGGATGAGCATTGTTCTTCTTATCTTAAAAATACTGAATTCTGCCGGGGATTTAGCTCAGTGGCTTAAGCACCTGCCTGGCAAGCACGAGGTCGTGAGTTTGATCCCCAGTACCAAAAAAAAAAAAAAAAACTACTGAATTCTCTCTTTGTTCTTAGTATTTATAAACATATGCTAAAAGTTTTTTTTTAGGCTTGGGTTCAAATTCTAGCTTAGCTATTTACTAGATGAGTTTGTTCACAATACTGAACCTCTCTAAAACTTAGTTTCCTGGTTTGACAAAAGGAATTGCTAGGACCCATCCAGCAGGATGGCTGCACCTAATGTAAAAGGCACATAACACAGATTTCCTAATAAGGAGCCTGATAAGCAGAAGTCACTCAACAAGTTTCAAACCCAGGTCCTTCTTTCACCCTTACTTTAAATGCAGGTATAAATCAAACACACTAATACAAAAAAAAACTTCATTCATTCACTCACTTATTCACCTTAAAATAGTGATCTTTTTGGATCTTTCCAGTGAGAAGAGGTTTTAATATGATGATATCCCAAAATTCTTTTTTTCAGTTCCACACCTGAATGGAAACAATCCCTTGAATATTTTTATTTGTTTGTACAAGTGTACAAATTTATCCATATTTTAACATTATTCATAATAGATATGCTCTTCAATTGCACAAAACATCTCCCTAGAGTGCATCTCTTTTGCCAGCCATACCTACCTATAAAGAGTTGCTTGTTTACCAGGTAAACAAGCATATGAATAGCTAAGACACTGTGTGATAATGGTGCCCTAACACAGGCAAATATCAAGGTCCATGGGAGCAATTATTTTTGCTTGAGGTGTGTCATCGAGGTGTCAGAGATTGGTTCATAGAGGAGGTGACATTTGAGTTCAGTCACAATGGATGAGTCAGTTTCTCCAAGAACTGATGAGTGTTCCAACATCAGAGCCAAATTGCAAGCAGAATATCTTGTTAAAAATGCCAGACCAGAGAAAACTTCTGTCCCTTCGCTTGTTCCAGATTACTACAGACAAAGTCATGATGATTTTCAGGGTTATACCACAGAGTCACTCAGGGATGGTTTTACCAAGCAAATGTGCAGTATCTCAAAGCTGCCATTGTGCAGCACTTGGGATTCTAAACAAAGCAAATTCCTCCTCCGAGGGTTCATATATAATGAATATAGTGTGTTACATTAAAGATTATTGAAGATTGTAAGCCTTTTCTGCATATGTAAGGTTGATAGCTTTAAAATATTGATGTATCTGTGCAAGTTATTTGACTTGAATTTTAAGATAAATCCACGAAAGAAAATATCAGATTTGAACAAATTTTAAATTAACTCTCATCTTAGTCATTTTCTCGCCCGTTAGACACAGTACCCACTGCCTACGGCTTTAAGGAAGACAGGCTTATTTTGGCTCTCAGTTTGTAGCAGTCCACAGTCCACTGGCTCCAAGGCAGAAAGGCATGGAAAAGTGCGTAGCAGAGGAAAATCTGCTCACCTCATGGCACCCAGGAAGCGGAGAGTGAAGGGAGGAGCCAGAGAGGGTCACATACCCTCCCAGGTCATGACGCCTACAACTTGCCTCTTCTGACCAGACCCTACCTTGCTGTTAAGCAAGTCAGCTGGAATGCCATCATGATCCAGTCACTTTCCAAACACATGAGGTGTCAGGGTTATTTTAAATCTAAACCATAACAATTCTCTTTAAAGAAAATACTTCTTAGAAACTGGAGCATGATGGCGCTTGCCTATAATCCCAGCACTCAGAAAGCTGAAGCAGGAAGGTAGCTGTAAGTTCAAGGCCAGCCTGGGCTATACAGTGAGTTCCACTCCAGCCTAAACTACATAGTGAGACCCTGTCTCAAAACCTCCCCACCTCCAAAAAAACTTCTTGGAACAGATGATACTTGAGTGCTAACTATATGAGCTGATCTACACATCTCACACATCATGATCTACACATCTTCAACAAGTATAGAAGTGAAGGAAGCAGAAACAAAATGGCAATGAAGACTTGAGGAAATGTCACTATTTGGGACTCATTCTATGTGTAACCCATGTTTGCTATATTTTTTGTCCCCAATTGCTCTTTCTGCAAACATTTTCCATAAATAATCTGACCACTATTCATGAGGCATCTGATATACTCTCTTCCGTGGTTTGTATCCTTTGTTGCTACCACGTCCATCACTAATGACATGGAACTGTCAGAGTGACAACGCTTTACAGTGCTGTGTTGCACAGTTGGGAAAATGTCCTTCTTGCTCCTTTCTTGGCCTGTTTTCTCTTAGGGAGAGAGGACCAAGCAGATGTCCTTGTGCCCCAGTGACGGATACTATCAGAACAACTTTCACTCACTACTTTCCCATCTCCTTTTGATGTCAGTCACTCAGTCACTCAGATGTCAGTCATTAGGCAAGAGACAACCTAAGTGACAGCCACACATCCCCCCTACCCATGCCACTCTAATAACTAAAGCTTTATTTCTGGGTGCAGCTTCTTGTGACTCATGCCTTGGCCCTCTGGACAAGTACTCATCTAAGAAAACTTGGGACTATCACATGGACAACCGTGATAAGATGAGACCAAACTAATCAGAACTTCAGAGACCCACCTGGCTGGAGACGATCATATTCTTGATCTATTCCTGCTTACTCAGTTACTTGGTAAAAATAGTTTAAGCCTGACAACAAATCTTAGTGAAAGCTAATGTTCATTTTTATTTGGTTAATGATGAATGAATAAGAGTTCTATTAAAACCATAAACTTTCCCAAATGAAAGTTTGTTAGAAATGGTCTGTCTTTGTAACCACTATATGTGGTTCATTTTTTTACTGTCAAATATTTTGTCCATTTTCCTTAAGAATAGTATCAGCTAACACTGATATCACATTTCACGGTCTTTTCCATATATGTTCCTTAAGTTAAGAACTCCAGTGCTTTGAAAAAAGCTACTATAGTGTATCCATTTTTTAGAAATTTAAGCAGTCCATCTGGTCCATCCTCACCTTCTACTTTCATACTAAAGTTTTCTGACCTTTAAATCTATACTTAAGTCATCATTTTCTCCAGGAAGACTTGCCTGATCCTATTGGCCTTGCCAGGCAGTTCATATTGTTTCTTCCAGGACAAGCAGAGAGTCTGTAAGTCAGAGGGGGTCTAGGGGGTCCTGGAGCCTCCCAGATTACTCCACTGAAGCCCTGAGCTAATGCATCCATCTTGCCCAGTGCCGCATATGAGTGATGTAACTTCCGCACGTGCCTGGATGTGAAAAAGGCAGTGATGAGCCACTACTGAGGAATGGCTCCCAGCATGGGTTTGTGAGATGCATCCTAGCTGTGTGACCTTGGGCAATTAGGAAATCTCTTTGGGTGTTAGTGTCCTCATCTGGAAAATGGAGATAACATTAGTGAACACTCATAGAGCATTCAATACATGAAAGTTTTCTCATTTTGTATTTGCAAGACTGTAAAATAAGGTAAGTATTCTTTTTCTTTTTTTGAATCATACAGACAGGAAGCAAGTACAAGGAGGTAAAAGCCACACAAATAACAAGTGGTCTTGTTTGATATTCACATCAATAGTCTAAGAACCATGGTTCAAATAAGGCCACATTTGTATTTACTATACCACATGGCTGAACTTTCCTCACAGAGATTTCGTAAGGATTGTGTTTGACAATGTACGTGTGTATGATGCATTTGCCAGAATTATAACTGACGATCAAAACCACTAAGTAGCCAGCCATGGTCCTGCAGGGTTTACTGAGCAGGATTACCCACTGACCTCTCCCCCACCCCTACCACCTCAGCCATATAAAAAGACTGTCATTCCTACTCTATATAACCAAAGCAAAGGGAAGATATTCGGAGAGACAGAGATTGCTGTACTGCTAGGGGAGGGATATCAGTTGTAATCACTGTCTTTTTATATATATATATATATATGCTGAGGATTGAGCTCAAGGCCTCACGTGTAGACAAGTGCTCTACCACTGAGCTATATCCCCAATTGCAGTTACTGTCTCCTAGGAGGATGGCTTCTGTGCTTGGCCATGGACCCACAAACTGGCTGACCTCATAAAGTGACTGGAATTAGAAGATACCTCTTGCTGTAAATAAAATTGCTTGATGGGCAAAGAGATACTTGTATTAAAGTTCTGTAGCTGATGCGGGCAAAAAGGAGAGAGATCAGCTAGAGAAGACCCTTAAGTCTTGCAAGAGGTCACCAGTGCTTATGGAGACTGCACAACGGTGATCCCTTCCTTGCTGGGATCTGCTAAAGTCCATACTAACCTATGAAATATGGGAATTTTGATGCTTTATTCATGAGACTGTCATGAAAACTAAATGAAATAATGTACATAAGGCTCCTTTACAAAGGAATCACATGATTAATGTTAGCTCTCTTGCTATACTATTGCTACTCAGTGTTTAAAGCTTGGGTAAATACATTGAGTGTGGGAAGAGAAGGGTGGCTTTTCAGAATGTCAGATTCAACCTAAAAAGGAAATTCCATGTTTGCAGAACTCTATCTCTGTGGATTACCAAGCAGATCTGAAATGTATTAACCTTTTCAGTCATTTGTGAGCATCAGTGTAAGAAGACATTTTTGAATAATCAAGAAACTTTCTCCTTCTGGCAGCCAAATAAAAGGAGGCCAGGTGTTCAGGATTAAAAAGGCATTACCCCCATTGCTGACTTTCTGGGGATGGTGTCAAGTATTTGCTCTTTCATAATATGTGCAATTTATAGAGCAGAAAGGAAGGAGAGGAATATGAGCAGTGATGATAATGGAATTTCAGGAAAAAATGGGGTTAGTCATAAACATGGGTAGTGACAGCAGCCGAAAAGGGATACAAGAGAATCCTATCTTTCACCAGTTTATAGTCTTCCCTTCCCTCTCCCTAAAAATAGGTTTTTTTCTTGCCCACAGTGAGTTGAATGAACAATATCTGGGGCCCCTAAAATCATCTGTCTATTTGGAAGCATCTATTTATATGTTTTTGTGGCCAAATTAGGCTGGTCTTTCAAGGCTAGATACATAACCACCACATTCCCGGAACTGTTTCCAAGAAAAACGTCCACATCTATACTCTCCAGCTTGCATTTTTAATCAGCACAATAAGGATACTTTACAATGACAATGTGAATACATAATGCTGTTTGTCACTCATGCATAAGAAGCAAAAGTGGCTATTTTCTTGAAGTAAAACTAAAATAATTTTTGTTAATAATACTAATAACTTCCATTTGGAGGGGCATTGTCTGTGCCAGGTACCATGGTAAACTCGTAACATTCAGGGGACCCTTTCGACAGCTGGGGTAGTTGGGGTTTGAAAGGCTAACTAATTGCGTCCGAGGCCACAAGAGCTAACGTTGCCCAAGAATCAAGCCCAGGCCTACCTCCAAATGCTGAACTCTTAACCTCTGCCCTATTATCTGCTTTCAAAACTTTCACTGGCTGTCACTTCACTACCCATGCTGTTCTCTAACACTGAGTAAAGAAAGAAAACCAGCTCATGAGAATTTCAAGAGCTAAGACAGCAGCGGTTGTTACACAGAAGAGGATTGTGTTGCAAAGAAGCCCTTCAATTTTTGTACACAACAAGCTTATGGTGCACCCATTGAAGCCATTTTAAGGCTCAAGTAGTACTTTGAAAAGGCTTCTGTAATTTCAGAGTTTAATAATATGAAATTAGACCCAGAATTCTCAAACAAACCCATTTCAAAACTACAATGCCCCTGGAAATGAGCACTTCCATTAGATTTGAGATCATTACATAGCCATCTCTGTGTAGAAGAAATAGATGCTTTTATGTTGGAACAAATACAAAACATCAGTACATTTTCATCCAATACAACTGCCTAAACTCTTTTTATCCAATTTCCCAATTTTGTGAGACTCTTGAAACTGAAATAAAGCTCTCTCTTAGTCCAGTTTCTTGTTCACCTTAACTCTGCAACAGAATTATCCTTAGATTTTACTATCGACCTATTCTTAGATGGGATTTGGGTTTAATTATTTCAGCACAGGGTCAAAAAATACAAAGACATGATAGAAACAGACATATTTTTCCATAAGCATTACGCCTTTACAACATTTGTACTCAAAATGTGAGTGTTCACATTATAAGAGTGTATCAGTCAGTGTTTACTAGAGAAACTGGTACAACACAAGATACACAAATACGCAGGAATCTACAAGTTTGGCTCCCAATGGCCACCCATGGAATTGGAAGAGAAAAGTGCAGGGGATCTGTCTGCACACTGGAGACTGAAGGATTCAGTCAAAGGTCTGGAACTCCCTGCAGTGTCCCATGCAAGTCCACATCAGGAGGCTGATGGGTCTATACTGGAAGCCAGGATGTGACATGCAAAGTAAAAGTGAAGACTGAAGCTTCTCTGAAGAAACAAGCAAATCTGTTCTTCATTTCATCTTTATACCATCCAGGCAACAAGCCACCCATGCATGGGTCTTCTACACCCCAAGGTGCAGAATTGCTAAACCCTTTTAGTCAAGCTTCTTTTACCAGGTTGACACAATCAATCAACCATCACAAAGAGTAATAATAATTACAAATCTACAAAGAATAGCTACTGATACTTAGATAATGACTAATATCTCTAAACACTATAAGCAAAAGATATTTGCAACAGTTGAAGAGACCAAGTGACTTAAACATAAAGGAAATATTTCACCAGTCATATAATGAAAATTGCAAATGCAACAATTTGGAAAAGTTTCACATCTTTTGAGCACACAGGAATGTTTTTAGTCCTTAATCCAGTATTCTTCAGTTAACTTCAGTTAAACATATTTATTGTTTATCTATGCAGTAACTACTTAGGAGACATTCTGTAAAATGCCACTGGGGTACTAGAATAAGTAAGAAATACATGAGCCCTTACCTTCAAGAAACTTTCAGTCTTGTAAAGAAGGTAAGAAACATGTTTACACACTGTAATGTAAAGAAGTATGTTAAAAATACCTGCATAGCATCATGGGAACTCAGAGAAAGGTGGGATCATCTGTGTGTGAGGAGAACAGAAGAGGTCGACAGGTCATTTCAGGTTCATGAAATGCCTCAGAAAAGGAAACACCAGATGCCACTGGGAGATACACCTGGAATGTTAGCCTGAAATGACCTTGTAGAGTACCAAAGCTGCACCTGCACGTTTGGAAATTATCAGTAGAGAAATGTAGATTCACAAGATTTTACCGACATTTCACACTTTATCTGTTTTCACTCATTTGCAATACTCCTTTTTAAATGCATTCATTGAAGTAAAATTGATACACAGTTAATTGCACTCTAATATGTAAAATTTGATGCTTTGACATATGTACCCATCTATGAAACCATCATCATAATCAAGATAATGCACATAACCCCCACTCACCCCACACAAATTTCCTCATGCCTCTTTATAATCTTCATCTCCCATTCCACACCTAAGCAATGTCTGATCTGCTTTTTATCACTATGGGTTCATTTGCATTTTTTTGTAAATGGAATCATATAGTATGAATGCTTTTTCATCTGACTTCGTTCAGTATGATTTTTGAGAATCATTCATGTTGTCAAGTATAATACTTTCTTCCTTTTTCATAGAGAGTAATATTCCATTATATAAATGGGCCACATTCATTCATGTTATTGATGGACATCTGCATTGCTTCCAGGTTCTGGTTATTACAAATAAAGTTGCTAGAAATATTTATGTATAAGTTTTTATGTGGATATTATGTCTTTGCTCCAACTGCATAAATATTCATAAAATGGCTAGGTTGTACAGTAGGTTGAAGTTACATATCTTAAATAACTGATATATATTTGCCAAAGTGATCAATCATTTTACATTTTTACCAGCAATGTATGAAAATCCCACTTGTTCCATAAACTTTCAAACAGTATAGTTACTTTAAAAAATTTTACACATTCTAATAAGTGTGTTGTGACATATTATTATGACTTTAATTTGCATTTCCTCAATTACAAACAATGTTGGATGCCTTTTCATGTTTTTGTTTGCTATTCTTACAGTTTTCTTCATGAACTGTCAAATTTGAAGTGTTCAAATTTGTTGGTGTTTTGTGTATTATTGTTATATAAGGCTATTATCATCATTGAGACTTTACAGTTATTTATTATTTTCTGTATACAAGTCTTTATATAATTTGCAAATATTTTCTCCCAGTGTCAGATTACCCTTTCATTCTTTTAACAGTATCTTTCAAAAACATAAATTTTTAATGTTGATAAAATCTGATCATCAGATTTTTTTGTGGATCATGCATTTGATGTCTCATCTCAGAGATTTTTACCTAACTTAAAGTCACAAAGATTTTTCCCTTATGTTTTCTTCTAATCTTCAGTTTTATATGTAGGTCTGTTATCCATTTGGAGCTAATTTTTTGTAAATGGTACAAGGTATGGATTGAAATTTTGTGAGGGTTTTTTGCATATGAATATCTAATTGTTCTAGCTCCATCTGTTAAAAAAATTCCTTTTAAACTAAATTGCCTTTATATCTTTGTCAAAAATCAATTGACCGTGTACATATGGGTCTATTTCTGGATTCCATTCAGTTCTATTGATCTGTCAACTGTCTTGATTACTATAGTGTAATAATAAGGTAGTTTAAGTCCTCTAATTTTGTTTTGATCTCAAATGTTTGAGCTATTCTAGGTCCTTTGCATTTCCATATAAATTTTGAAATGAGATCATCAATTTCTAGTCACAAAACAAATACTTGCTAGGATTGTAGTTGCAATTGCATTGAATCTATACATTACTACAGAGAAAATTACTGTTAATAATATTCAGCCTCCTGTAAACAGAATATATCTATTTTGGCATTCTTTCATTTATCTTATCAATGAGTTTTGTAGTTTTTGGTGAACAGGTCTTCACATTTTTTTTAGGCGAATCTCAAAAAATTTAATACTTTTAAAGCTATGATGAGCAGTTACTATTTTAGTGTTTGATTATTCACTAATAGTATAAAGAAATACAACTGTTTTGCATATGGTCTTATCTTCTATACCCTTGCTAAAATCTCTTACTAGGTCTAGAAACTATTTTTGTAGATTGCATAGTGTCTTCCATATAAATGATCACATAATTTGTGAATAGAGTTTTACATCTTGTCCAATCTGAGCACTGTTACATCTTTTTCTTGCCTTGTCAAAAGACAATCTTAACTCCAAACCGCCAGAGTCTGCCCAGGGCTTCAGGGTCACGTACACTCATTCTTTAAGGGAGCTCCTTAGGAAGCTTTCATTGGATACTGCTGAGTTTACGTGAAACACCAGGAACTGCTCCAGCCATCGCACCACCAGGAGCTGCCGTGTGGACTGATGTATGTGCTGACAATGGTAAAGCCAGTATAGAGAGCCTAGGCTCTTGATACTGTCATTGAACTGCTAATTAATAAACGGCAGCATGCCATTTTCTGGAACTGTTTCTTACGGGATATCATATATTTAGCTAATTGTATTAGGATTTCTATTATTTGATGTTAAAATCATCCTTACTCACCAAGCAAGTTTGTTCCAAATTAACTTACTCTCCACACCACCATTTCCTTCACTGTAAAATGAGTGGTCTCTCTGACAACTCTTCTAGCCCTCTTCATCCATGATTTTATTATTATAGGTCAAAGCAGATGTGGAAAAAAAACAACAGATGTGCAGCAGCCTATTTAGAAAGGAAGAATTAGCATCTAGAGAAAGCTTAAAATAAAAATTCAAGTACAGTATCCGGAGTATGAGAGTAAGACTTGTGGATAATGAACTTGCCAAGTAAATCTTACTGATTGCTAGATACATTAATGATGTCACTTTATTTTATCCTCATAATATTCTGCAAAGTTGGCATTATTGACAATTTCTATCAGCCAACCAAGCCACAAATTTTTTTTTAAAAAGTATTAACAAGTCTCAGAAGCTTAGTAATTTTCAAGATTTCAACAATCTCAAATTTCTAAGCAGATCAAAAACAATGAGGATGAAGAAAAGATTATGCAACCTGATGAAGATTCTTAAATATTTTCAAGAAAATGATTTTTGGAGCATCATAGGAGGGAAATAGAGAATAAAAAATGGAGACATTAAAGAAGTAGAGACTATTTTTAACAGAAGTGGAGTAATCAAAGAAAAGGGAAAGATGAAATGCTATTTCAAGAAAGCACATGTTTGAAGAGAAACTGGTTTGCTTTATTTCTTGTTCAGAATGTGAGAAGGAGCAAAGTGCATTAGTGGACAGAGGGAAAGGGGCCATGGAAGCAAAGAGCATGAGGCACAGAAGGACCACTGAGGCAGAGAGACCTGGGGACCCAGGAGATGCCCGGCTCTTTGCCTTCTCTCTGCTTATTTTTCTCTCTGAGCTCTGGCTGAAGCAAAGGCTCTGAGGGCCGATCGATGGCCAGACTGAGCTGATGTAATCACTGATACAAGGTATTAAATAATGAATGGATGCTATTTCTTTTTTGTCTTTTTAAATAGTTCTTTATAAAAGGACCTTTGGAAAAAACCAACTTGTCTTTTCAAATTTTATTTTTAAAATGCATAATTAATACAGACAAGTATCAATGTACAGTAAAAACCAATGTTTATCTCATTCTCTTAACAGTATGAACTATGAAGGAGAAAAATGTTATTTGAAATAAAACAGTTTTATACTGGACCTCAAAGAACATTGTGATTTACCTATATCCACATTAAAAATTTCAGATTTAGTAAGACTTTAACATATTCCAACCCTATGCTAAGCACTTCACCTACAGTATGTTACTGAATTCTTATAAAACTGTGTGAGTAGGAAACCATTAACATTTTGGTCAAAGAAAATAAAACTTAGAGAAGTTATCTTTCCAAGAACTACCTACCTTACTATTCTATATAGGTTCTCATAAAGCAAACAATTATTCTGAAGTTAACAATGTTCCAGGAAGCCAAGTGAGATATCTGTCTTTACTACTATTACAGATGCACACACAAAGCCAGAAAATCAGCCAAAAGAAGCTAGAGTCTAGCCTTTTCAATCAACATGCTCTGTGCCTACATAAATTTTAGAACATAAAGTCAAGGGGAGTCTCTTTAATTTAAAAATGGTTTTGCAGGATCGTGCAGCATATCTAGCAAGTACAAGCTAAGTCCCCAATTCTCTGAAAGGAATAAAGTATAGTATAAATTTCCAAGGATGAACAGATTGCCTCTAGCATGTAAGCTTAGTACTGAAGTTTAAAAATCTTCTGAGACAAAATTGAATGGTATTTATGAGACACTAAAGTGTGAATGAAATGTTTAATACTTTTTCCTTTCCTAAAAGTCAGTAGTTGATGTTCTAAAGAGAAGAATGTGTTTGTTCAATACTAAAATTCACTATTAACTTCCAAGGACACTTTGACTTAGGTCTTTAAAAGCCCTCACTCATCAGTTCTCAGAATTCAAAGTAATAACTAGGATAACTAGATATGATAAAACACCTTTTAGCAAACTAATGTCATTGCTCCATTTAGTATAAGGGAAATATATGACATAAAAAACATTCTGGAGAGGTATTCCCTTGGTTTGAATCTGAGTACTGTTACTAACTTGCTTGTGTGACTTTTGCTGATTTTCATATCTACTCCATGCCTCTTCTTCTCTCCTATAAATTGGTAATATAATGATGACTACCTGAGTTTACACATGCAAAGCCGGGCACACGGTAAACACTATAAGTACAGCTACTATTACACATTCAGATGTTTATAAATTACCACTTGTTGTGACTCTGTTCTCAGTTTTCTCCTGCCTGGCTAGGAAAATAAAACATCACAACTTTTTCTTGAAGGCTTGTTTTCAGTGTTATTCTGCAGTCTCCACCTCCTCTTCCTCCTCCTTTTAAACTTCCTCCTTTTACAATACTCTCCTGCCAAGTGGACCCACTGCACCATTTGCAAAGTGGTGATAAATGGCACAGTAGGCCTCTTGTTTAAAAGTTATTAGGAATTTCAAGACAGCAATGACAAAACACGAAGCCAAGTGTGGAACTCCTCAAGGACAGAACTCTTCAACTTCACCAGTCACAGGCTCCAGAAACCAGTCGTATTGTCTCTGCAGTCACTAAGCTATTTATTTTTTAGAATATCTTCTTTAACTCTCCTTTGTCTAGGAAAAAGTTTAAAGTAATCTCCTTGTTGTAGAAAAAGATTCAGCATGTTATTTGTAAAGTCAACTTCTTGCTTTAGGTCAGACATTTGCTATGTTGTTCAACACAACAGTTCATTTTGGAGTTCATACAGATTGATTCCATTCAGTGAGAAATGCACAGAAACCTTTTCCTAGTGTGGGAACTGCCTCTGCCATCGCTCAGCAGGGACAGAGCAACTGTGAAGCTTAAGGCACCTGGGTAATTTTTTTTTTTTTACCTCCACCGGAGAGCAACAGTTCTTCATTAGCAACTCCAGTTTCTCATGCCCATTGAGGAAACCAAATAAACTTTCCAAAGTGCTTTTTCCCTAGTGATTTTTTCTCATGTTGATTCCTGGATCATTCCAGGATATTCAAAGCTAAAATCCTCAAACATTACTTTTGTATCTATATTAGATTATAAATGCTAATATCTATTGAATATTGAGAAGGGCCTAAACCTCTTTTCTCAATGAAAAGTCTTGCTCTTGCTAGGTTCAACTACTGAATAAACAAATTATGCCTAAGAGGCATATACCTATATGTCTCTTATTTTTAAAATGTGTACTGTCTGCAGGTAGATTGAGCCCACCTGTCCTTCCTATGAGGCTAGAGCACAGAGTACACTAATGCATAGGAGCCTTGCGCATTCACTCAGCCTCCCCAGAACTCTCTTTGGACTGACATAAGAGCATTATCATTTCTTTAATGTACTTGCTTCAGTATTTTAACCTAACCCTGTTCTTCAAAACTCTAAAGACTGTTTAGAAGAAAGGCAACCACAGTCTTTGTAGCTAGTGACAAACAGTGGTAAAATAGTAATATCTTCTGAAATCCTCTAGTTTTCTCACGCTTCCATTTATCAGCATTTGGGCTTGATCTGTGGTCAGGTAAAGTCAGGCAGCCCTGCAAGCCAGATCATGAAGGCCAGGTATCAGTTACTGAAGCAAAAAAGTACAGAACCTGGAGTCCAAAAGTAGATGCAAAACTAAGATCATGAGTAGATAAGAGTCATATGCTCTAGGCAAAGCAAACTCAAACAGTGGGGCATGTATGCAAGTAGCGGTGGGCAGATAAGCAAGAGAAAGCTGTGGAGCCTGTGATGACCCATGCACATGCGTCATACCCCTATGCATGCAGAACTTGTCCAACTTGATCATCCCCGACCCAGAGGAAAGGCTGAGGGAAATATTTGCATTCTAAGGGAAACTATTATTCAGATAAAACAAAAAAAAGAAGTCCAGAGCCATAAGAATTGAGGAACTGGACACAACTGAGCATTAATGCTCCTGTGAGAAGCTCCTTAGCCAATGCTTTCTGTAGTCACTTGTTTAAGTATAAGATTAGCCCTAGGAGGTGGACTTGAAGGACTCTGTGGAAAAAGGATTAGCGACACTGTGTCCTGGTGTCAACTCGCATCGGCTTATTTGTTAAAATTTAAGAAATTTTGTAAGGCATCCATTAAATATGGACATTGTTAAAAATTAAACTATATAAACTTATAATTAAAGATTTGCATTAAAGACAGAGGTAATAACTACTCAAAACTCACTGTTTCCTAATTATTCACTGCATTTTACTGTTATCTGTGCTCTTGCGGTCACTTAACAACTACTGTAACTATGTGGTAGAAATATTTCATAATGGTTTACCGCTGCACATCTCTCCCTACTTCCACAATGAGAAATGTCACATGGATAGCTTTAAATTGGCCTTGACAGAAATAGGGACATCATGCAATTTAAAAATATATATATTAGGATTGGAGGAAGGGTATAGTTGTTACACATGTAGCCGCATATGTGATTAATGACCTAGGACTGTATTCTCACTTAGAGGGAACCTAATATTCAGGATAAAGCATAGTTTCTATGAGTGGCATCCAGAGGAAGTGCAGAACATGAGGACCGAGGAACTGGAACACAAATATTGAGCAGATAATAAGAAAGTTAATGCTGATTAATGATCTGAATTATTATAGGCATTATAGAGTTGCAGCACTGAAAAGTCTAGTATCTTTACATGTGGAATTATTCTTACATGGCCTTGTGGCTGCTGTTTGCAAATTCTAAACTAGTGTTTAGCAACTTTCACAGTCTGATCCCAATCTACCTCTATTGCCTTAGCCCAAACAGTCTATTTTCTGGCCCCACCTAATTTCTCATCAGTAATGTGACAAGCTTTTTCATACCTCCATTTAGTCAGTAAACTTTGATCAGCCTCATAGGAAACACTGGGCACCATGCTTTTGGTTGAAGAATAAGAGATGGTTTCAGTCCTTCCTGATCTCAAGGAGTTCATGGTCTAGGAAAGAAAGGGGATCAGTAAATGAACAGATGCTTCAAGGAGGGTTTGGCAGTGCTAGGATGGACATGCATGCACATACTTAATGGAAATGCTGGAAGGACAAGAAGAAACAGTTTAAGTGAGTATTGATGAGATACCGTGTTACAATGATGAAAGCTCATGGGCTCGAGTTGCATTTCTTGGGCTGAAGCCCAGTTCCACCAGTTTACCAGTTTACCAGTTGAGTAATGTTGAGTGTGTCACCTAACCTATCTTTCAGTTTCACCATCTACAAAATGAGACCCTCCTTTACAAGGCTACTGTGAGAATTATTGTATGAAATAATGAATGTAAGGCATTTAGATTAAGTCTTAGTGAAGTGAAGAAGAAAGTAAAAGACATTTCCAGTAAAGAAAACAGTAGGGAGAAAGGAAAAAAGGGAAAAGGGGAAAAAAGTGAGAAAAAAATGGTGAAAACAAAGCTTTTGTAAATAGGGAGGAGAAGTTGAAGGGAGCATAGGGGAATAGCAAAAAAAAATCAAGTTATGTCATGTACAGGTGCAAATTCAAAAAACTATCAAGTCATGTCCTGTACAAGTGCAAATTCTCTATGATGACTGTGATCATTGTGTATATCTAAAATGTTCCAATAAAGTGTGATAGAAAAAATGGTACTTGAAAGAAATCCTACCTAAAGGCATAAATAATTATAATGTGTTTCCTCAAATGGGAAGTTGCACCTTTACAAAAAAGGAATTGCCTCTGTAACTTTCTGTAACAACCATGTCCTATTGTCAGAAACCTAAGAGTGATCTTAAATTCCTTCCTTCCACCCACTCCCAATTCACTTAATAACCACCAAATCCTAGAGAGGACCACTTCTCAGCCAACAATGACAAGGGTCAGTTTGGATTTCCTATCCAGAGGTCCAATACTTTTAGAAAATGCAATGAAAACAAATGACTAGAAAAATGAAATGAAAAGCGCACTTCAAAATGCAAGTCAAATTTCTTTTGTCATAAAATTACTCCATTGACTTGCTATAAAAATTTTGTCTTACTCTCAATTTTTGCATTATCTCATAACAGATTAGTAACAAATAGTTCACAGACTGTCAGTTCAGCAACCACACTTTGGAAATCATTGCTACAGAAAATACTACAGATGCTCTGCTACTTATGATGGAGTTATGTCTGATAAATCCTTTGCTACTTGAAAATATCAAAACTCTAAAACGCATGTAATACTCCCAAGTGCTGTTACTCAGGAACACAGCACATTGAAAAACATCTGTCATTCACCCTCCCGACTGGCAGCTGACTGGGAGATGCCGCTCACTGTTACTGCCCAGAATCATAAGAGAAAGAACCATACAGCATATTGCTAGCTGGGAAAAGATCCAAATTCAAAATCTAAAGTATGGTTTGTTCTGAATGAGTATTGTTTTCATACCACTGCGAAGTCAAAAATCATAAATGGAACCATCATGAGTCAGGGACTATTTGTACCTCATCAGCATTTCTAGAACACCCCACCTTCTCCAGGTCAAGCCCCTAGGCTCTCACCATCCCTCCTCTGAACAACAACCTCCAAAGCAGCCTCACTGACTACAGTGTCTTACAGCCTTCCCATCCACCTTCTGCTTTGTAGACGGCTCAGTATTTTTAAGTTCCAAAACTACTTACAATATTCCTGTATCTGAAACCTGCAAATTATTTTCTGTTTTCCATTATTTTCCAAGATAGAGTTTAGAATTCCTTCATCTGATCCCTGCCTTCTCCTTCACACTGCCACATCCTGCCGCACTGCTCCACCATACACACACACACCCCTTACACTGCATTCCACAGGTATACCGCAGGTATACGCACAGTGCACTAGCACTACCCTTGAGATAACACTCTACTCCTTCGCACATGTTAATATCGCTGCCTGAAACACTCTTCTCCATCTGAAGAAGGAGGAGGAGAAGGAGGAGGACAAAGATGGGCAAGGGAAGGGAAGGGAAGGGAAGGGAAGGGAAGGGGAGGGGAGGGGAGGGGAGGGAAGGGAAGGGAAGGGGAGAGGAAGAAGTCCTAGTTCCTGTGGAAGATTCATTTCAAAGGTCATATTCTCCAGGAAACCTTTGCTGATTGCATCTCTGTCCATTCCCTCCCTCAACACCTGAAATTTATTCCTTTGTGTATTTTGCTACACCCTGTACACATTTTTATGATTATAACATTTACCTTACTTATGTCTATTTTGCTCACATTTTAAGTTTCTCTTCCACAGACAACTTATCTAAAGTGCTTATGTTTAAGTTTCACTTCCATAGATAAATTAGCAAAACTGCTTTCTATTATTTTGCTAGCACTTAGCCTCCACAGTTGCCAGCAGGCTGTGGGCATTCATAAATAGGAGAAGGAAGAGAGGGAGGGAGGAAAAGCAAATGATGAGAAAAAGTAAAATAGAAAATGTACAACAACTAATTCAGATATTTCCTTGTATATCTTGCACAGGAATTTGGATTTTGTCCTGGAGACAACTGAAGTCTTTTAAATAGTGTTATTAAAAAATCCAATACTAATTGGATTTTTGGATGATTGTCTTGGTAGCAGTGCAATGGATGAATTAGAAATGGGAATAAACAAATGACCCTAGAGAGCCAGAAAACTACTGTAGCAATACAGGAAAAATATGAAGAAGAGATGGAGAGAAGAAAATTGACTCAAGAGATGCTTCAGGGGTTGAAGTATGAGCACCGTATTGATCAGTAGAAATGGAGATTTCCAGATTTCTGCTTTGACTCATCTATGCCAATCTTTGAACAGAGGAATAAGAACAAGGAGTCAGTTTTGGAGGGCAAATAGCACAAGAGCGCTTTGTTTTGTGCTCACTGTCTGCTTCAAAGCTCTACATTCTTCTCAAGCTCCACAGTGGACTCTCAGCAGAGCACCTCAGCAGTCACTCTTTCATGGAAAAACAGCAATCACAAGCAGCAGCTCTCCAGCTCCTTCTGCCTGCTCACTAACTTGTCCGCATCTTCCTCCCCCGCCGCAGTAGACAGTGGTTCCCACCCCGGGAGTCTGTGTTCCGGGGACCTCAGCCCCCAATGAGAACCTCCTCCTATACTGGACACCTCTGCCTCTCCACTCTCCCCACAGCATAGGTTTTTGTATGTGTGCTTGTTCTGTTTTGTGTTGCATTCGTATTTTTTAATTATTTTGGGGTTTTTTTATTGGTACATGTTTGCAGTACAGAGTGATTACCTTTGGGGGGGTTGATACGTGTATATATAACACCTCTTAGTTCTCCTTCTCCACCTCTTCCCTCTCTCCCCGCTCCTTCCATCTCTTGGTCCCTTTCCCTTTTGTGAAAGTTCTACCTCCCAGTTTCTTATTATCTATCTTTTATTTTGCTCTTTATTTATACTTTGGTTTTGTCATATAAGAGAAACCGTGCAATATTTAAGCTTGTGTGTCCAGTGTATTCCATTTAAATTTCTGTTGTCGAGATCTGCCATTTCCCTACAAATATATCTTCATGGCAGAGTAGTCCACCACTGTGAACTCCTTTACAGAGTCCACCAAAAAAATGTATACACACATCAGCAGTTCGCCATACTAATAAATGTCTGAAGATAATGGCGGCCACTTTGAGCACCTCTTGTAATTGTAGAGGCCAAAGGTAACTTGTACTAATCCCATGATGGCAAAATAAGTTCAGTATTAAACTCTTTATACAAGTTTTTCTTTTTCTGATGTATACATACTGATGGACTCTGTATTTTGCTCTTTATTTATACTTTGGTTTTCTCATATGAGAGAAATCATGCAATGTTTAAGCTTGTATATCTGATTTATTTCCCTTAGCATTATGTTTTCAAGGTACATTCATTTTCCTACAAACAGCTCAAATTCATCTTTCTTTAAGGCACAGTGGTACATCACTGTGCATAAATACCATATTTTTAATCCACTCACCTGTTGACAAACATATAGGTTGCTTCCAAAACTTGGCTATTATAAATAGCATTGCTATAAACATTGGTGTGCATGTATCACTATCATATGATGTCTTTTACTCTTTGGGGAAGATATCTGGAAGAAAAATAGCTGGGTCAAATGGAATTTCTAATTTTAGTTTTTTAAAGATTCTCCATACTGATTTCCATATGGCTGTACTAGTTTACATTCCCATCAAAAATGTAAGAGAGTTCCTTACCAGCATTTGTTGTTATTTGATTTCTTGATGTTTGCCATTCTTACTGGAATAAAATGTAATCTCCATGTTGTTTTAATTTATATTTCTCTAATAATCATAAATGTTGAATATTTTTTCATGTATATGTATGGGTCATTTGTATTTCTTCTTCTGTGAAGCATCTTTTCATTTCAGTTGCTCATTGTTTGATTGCATCTTTTATTTTGGTGGTCTAATGTTTTCTAGTTCTTTATATTTTCTAGATATTAGTCTTCTACATGGAGTAGCTGGAAAAAATTTTTCCCATTCTGAAGGTTGTTTTTGCACTCTTGTCTGTTGTTTCCTTTTCTTTGCAGAAGCTTTTTAATTTTGTATGATCCCATTTGTTGGTCCTTGATGTTGTTTCTTGTGCAGATAGATAGTTGTTTCAGTTCAGAAAGTCTTTGTGTATCTTTATGATTTCAAGTTTTGCCTACCTTATATTCCAGCAGATTAAGTGTTTTTATTTTGATATTTAAATGTTTGATCCATTTTTATTTTAATCTACACATGGTGAAAGATATGGGCCTAGCTGCAGTTTTCTGCATGTGGCCGGCCTATTTTCCAATCACCATTTACTGAAAGGGCTATCTTTCCTCCAGAATATGTCTTTGACTCCTTTGTCTAAGATCAGGTGGCTGAATGTGTCTTGGGCATTTTCTGTGTCCTTTATTCTGTTCCCCTGATCCACAGGTCTGTTTTTGTCATAGTACCATGCTGTTTTTAGTCACTATACCTTTGTAATATAACTTGAAATCTAGGATTGTGATGCCTCCTGCTTTGCTCTTATTATCCAGGATTGTTTTTCTTATTCTGAGTGTCTTCAGGTTCCACATGTATTTCAAAAGTGTTTTTTCTAGTTCTGTAAGGAATGTCATTGGTATTTAGCTCAGGATTGCATTAAATCTGTGTATCCTTTTTGGTAAGTGACTATTTTGACAACATTGGTGCTGCTCAACCAGGAACAGAGGATGTCTTTCCATTTCCTGATGTCCTCTTCAATTTTCTTTTTCAGAGTTCTGTAGTTTGCATTGTAGAGGTGTTTCACTTCCTTAGTTAGATTACTTCCTAAGAATTTAAGTTGTTGATGTTATTGTAAATGGTATTGTTGTCCTAATTTCTTTCCCAGTATGTTCCTTACTGGTGTACAGGAGCACTATTGATTTTTGTGTGTTGACTGAATTTGATATTAATTCTAGAAGTTTTCTATTAGAATTTTTTGAGTCTTCAATACGAAAGATCATGTCATTTATGAATAGTGATAATTTTATTTCTTCCTTTCCTGTACATATGATTTGTACTTCTTTCTCTTACCTGATTGTTCTGTCTAATGTATGTTAAACAGAAGAAGGAATAACAGGCAACCTTGTCTTGCTCCTGATTTTACAGGGAAAGCTTCCCATTTTTCCCCATTTAATATAATCTTGGCCTTTGGTTTGCCACTAATGGCTTTCCTCAGATTGAGGTAAGGCCCCTGTTACCTATTTTCTTTGCAGTTTTAGTGTGAAAGTGGTGTCAGATTTTTGTCAAAAGGTTTTTCTGCAAATATTTATAAGATCATGTGATTTTTGCCCTTGCTTCTGTTCATGTGGTATATTACATTTATTGATTGCATATGTTGAACCATTCTTGCATCTCTAGGATAAAACCTACTTGGTCGTGATCTATGATCCTTTTGATGATTTGATGCATTCTATTTACCAACATCTTATTGAGAATTTTTGCATCTATGTTTATTAAAGAAATTGGCCTATACTTTTCTTTTTCAGTTGGGTCTTTGTCTTGTTTTGGAATCAGTGATGCCAGATTCCATTGGAAACACTCCTTCCTTTACAATTTCATTAAACAGTTTGAGGAGTATTGGTGTTAAAATCTTCCTGAAGGTCTTACAGAATTCACCAGTAAGTCTATCAGGTTCTGGATTGGTTTTGGTTTTGGTTTTAGTTTTGGTTTTGGTTTTGATTTTGATTTTTGGTTTTTTATTACTGTCTCAATTTCAATGCTCATCCTTGGTTGTTTAGCATTTTTGTCTTCTTGGTTCAATTTTGGTAATTCATATCCACAGCATAGTGTCTAGATGTCTTTCACCTTAAGAACCACTCAGCCAGGTGTGAGAGGCTGAGGCAGGTAAATTGCCAGAATTCAACCCCAGCCTAGGCAGCTTAGCAACTTAGCAAGACCGTGTCTTGAAATTAAAAATAAAAAGAAGGCTAAGTTTGTAGCTCAGTGGAAGAGCCCTGTGTTCAATCCCCAGAACAATCCTCAAAAAAAAAAGAAAGAAAGAAAACCTTTGTTCTACCTATTACCTGATTCTTACTACTCTGTAGCAAAGTCTCTCTTACATAATATTGACTTCAAGTCATATTTTCAGTAGATTATCATTGCTAAAAATGAAAAAAAAAAAAAAAAACAGGTGTGGTGGTGCACACTGTAATCCCAGCACTCAAGAGACTGAGGCTGGAAGATTGCCATGAGTTTGAGGCCAGCATGGACTACATACTGAGTTTAAGGCCAGTTTGAATTACAGAGCAAGATTTTGTCTCAAAGAAATGTAAAAAAATATATAACACTGTAGTGAAATTGCTATGTAGAACCAGTCCTTACTAATAAATGTTATTTCTTTCTGGTGCATTTTTCTGCATATGTACATGTATCAGATTACAGTGGGTACCTCAATTCATGAGTACTTTTGTCTGTGAACAATTTGGTTCATAAACAGATGCATTTGGAAAATTTCTTTGTTTTAGATTTTGAATTCTGCATTGGGTGACAAACATCACTTGGCCATCTTCCCTGCACAAACATAAACATAGATATCTTTTCCAGAATCATAGGACAAATTAAGTTCATGAACAGTGGTACCACTGTATATCATGTTACCATATTATTTTGCTAATTTCATTAACATAATGTTAAAAGAATATGTAATCTATTTTCTGACTCTATTACAATTTGTTGAAACATCTCGTGCTATTGGATTTTTAAATTTTTCTAGTAGTTTGATAAGATAAAGATCAATGCATAGAACACTTTTTACTTGCATTTCAAATTTCTTGCTTTAGATAAATTTCTAAAAGTGGGACCCTCCTATCAAACAGTGTGACCATATATAAGGATTTTAATACACATTCCCAAATTGCTATCCAGAAATGTACCAAAATACATTCCCTTTCACTATGCCTTCTCTAGGTTTACTTTCACTTTAAAAAAAAAGAAAAGAAAAAGAACTTTTTTTCATCTAATGATCAAAAATGACATTGGATTTTTTTATTCTGTACTTATTTAATTAAAAGTGAGGTTGGGTTTAAGGGTGTAATTCAAATGTAGAGCATTTCTCTAGCTGAGTTCTATCTCTATCACTGCCACCAAAAATTAATTAATTAATTAATTAAAAGTGAACAAGCTTGACATTTTTCATACATATCAGACATTCCTACATTCTCCTCAGTGATTTATGTATTCATGATTTTTGCCCACTTAACTATTGGGCTCTTGATATTTTTATTTATGGTTCTTTATATTTGAAAGTTATTAAATCTGTCAAGTTTATCAAAAAAATTATACCCTGTTGAGTTATCATTTAAGTTTATTTAGGATGTTTGTGGAAGAGGAAGCCCATGTTGAGGCATTTTTTTATATATATATTCAAATCTTTCAATAATTTCCTTTGAGATTTCTTCCACTGTTGTTATATTTTAAAAGTTCTTTTATATCTAGCCATCAAGTAATTACTCATCCACAGTATTATATTACCAGTATCTTCTGGCTGTAAAACAAAGATGAAAACCCTCATTTTCTGAAACTACTGGTCAGTAAGTGAGATAGGCAAATACACAGATAAACCTAAGGGCATCAATGCTGTTCATTCTAATTAATAGAGGTTCATGACCAGGTCGGGGGTCTAATTTGCCTAAAGTAGCTCATCTCCTGGTTTTATCATCATTTATTAATTTTGATTCATTTAACACATTCATAACATTGTGCTGTTTCTAGAAATACATGAAGTAGAAATATGATAGCCCATCCCACTAATCAGTCCCTTCTTCCTGGCTCTGGTGGTTTTAAAAACAATGACTCATGAAGTATTTCCCAGGCAACCATCCTTCCAGTCTTCCCACAAGTCTGAAATTGTTGGCCTGCTGCAATTTCATCTGAAAAATTCTATCTCAATTTTAATTTTATTAGCATGTTTACTGGTTTGCTGTTTTTTTAGAAAATACCTCAAAAGGAAATATGTACATTTTAATGAACGTAAACAAGAAGTGGAAAGCTTTAGGTACAATAGCTGTGATTGTTCATAATGGCCACTAGCAAAGCATTTGAGACATTAATCAATCCAGCTGATGTAGAAATCACTTTTTAAGGAAGTCTTTGTAGAAATGCCTTGCTTTAAGAATACTGGGAAAAGCTGACTTTTGTACAGTGCTCACAGGGTTATAAAATTGGCACAACCTTTTCATAGGATCATTTTCAATACCAGTTAGGGGACTTATAGATGTTTTTTACTCTTTTAAGCAATAATTCCATTTCTAGAAATCTATTTTAAAAGGTTATTTAAAGAAATAACCAGAGATTTATGTAAACAGGTGATCACTTTAGTGATGTGTATTATAACAAATACTCAGAACAGCCTCAAAAAGAGGAAATCATGAAGTGAGTTATTGGTAGGGTTATACTACAGGATATATCAGCCATTCAAAACCATGTTTTAAAATATTCCTCAAGTTGGCCAGTGGCAACCATGCAGGCTGGGAGGAGTACCAACAAGAAGCTAACTCCTTCCAGTGAGCCAGCAGCAGCCATGTGGGCCAGGAGGAGAAACAAAAAGAAGCTAAACCCTTCCTGTGAGCCAGCGGCAGTCATGGGCCAGGCCAACCCCTTCCTGTGAGATAGTGACAACCATGTGGGCCAGGAGGAGAACCAAGAAGCTAACCCCTTCCTGTGAGTAAACCAGCAGGTGGGCTGGGAGACAAGAAGTGCTGAGCTGCCATCTCCAACCCCAGCCCAGTAAATACCTGGCTGATTCAGAGAAACACAAGCTGAGATGATAGCTACTGAAGTGAAAAAACAACTTAATGCTTGTATTTTTTGATTGACTTTGCAGGCCTAAAGCTGGTGCTCTGAGCATCTATTTAGAGGATAACAATATGCGATATAGCAACTATGAGGGATTTCTTTATGAATGTGGTAGTCATTATTAATTCCCTATTATCTTGTTTGAAAGTCCTGTATCATTTTCATTGTTTTGCTTGGTTTGTTGTTTTATTCTGTTTTGTTTTGTTTGATTTTATTATATCTGTTGACATAGGCAGTTATTTCAAAGATAACAAGATATATTATGGTAGCCATTGTTGGTTTCCTATATCTTGTTTTGAAGTCCTGTGTCACTTTCATTGTTTTATTTTGATTGGTTTTATTCCTCTCTCTCTCTCTCTCTCTCTCTCTCTCTCTCTCTCTCTTTCTCTTTTTCTTGATACCAGGGATTGAACTCATGACCTCATGCTTGCCAGATAGGCATTTATCCTGCTAAGCTAAATCCCTGGCCCTGATTGGTTTTATTCTGTCCTATTTTGTTTGATTTTATTATATCTGATGGTATGGGTAGCTATTTTGAAGATAACAAGAGGCATTATGATAGCCATTGTTGATTTCCTATTATCTTGTTTTGAAGTCCTGTACTACTTCCACTGTTTTGTTCCGATTTGTTTTATTCTGTTTTATTTTGTTTGGTCTTACTCTTTTTAAAATAATTTTAAAAAGAAGAAGAAATTCCTCATGTTTAAGGATATTAGAGTGTGCTTCCTATATAGCATTCATATTTCAAAGACATGTAACAAAAGATACCTTATAATATAAAAAATATGTACTTTGTTTGCAATTTAGATATATATTACACAAAAAGGTGGTAAGAAAATACAACAAAAAATACAGTGTACTCACAGATTCCCTTCACATTTTGAATTTTTAAAATTTTCTACAGTACAGTAAGTTCTATGGGGAGAACTGTTATTTTTATAAGTGTTTTATAAGTGAAGTAAAAGGGCAATCCTTATGACCAATTATGATGTGGCCTATTGTTTCAGACCTGACTCAAGACACTGGGTGATGATTAGAGGTATAAAGCCAACTGAACACTTCCATGGAAAGACATGCTTCACCTTTTACCTAAGAAATGAACCAAACATGTTCCCTATTCACCTATATCCTACTCAATCCCTATAGTGTCTCCTTACAGTTACTTTATTCCACAGGGGAAACAACACTTTGACTGCCTACCATATGCCAGGTAATTTCATATATACTATGTTTTCAGATGCTGGGCACCGAACCATCTAAGCCTCACACATGTTAAACATGCCCTATACTACCAAGCCACACCCCAGGCCCTCATATACATGATCTTATGTGATCCTCACAGAACTTGGAAACACTGAATACACTGACAACTTATATAAAGTTATAAAATTATGGAGAGCCAAAATTTTGAAATCAAGGCTGCTGACTCCAAGTCAAGAGTTTATCACATTCTGTACCATATAATTAGTATGCGCCAAATAAAAATGCAAAATTTAAGAAGAGCTCAGCTGTCTCATGTATGTGTACATAATATATATATCATAGTCAATGTATATATATATAGAGTCAAAGAAGTATACATGTAATTTCAATTATACATCAACTTGGAGAAATAAAACTTTCATGTTTTGCACAGATTTGCTACATATATAGTACATATATATTCCTATATATTTATTTAAGCTTCTACTACCCATTATCATCAGGACAAAAAATAAATAAATTTCAAACTGTTACACCAAGAAAAATACACAATTCTCAAACACTCCTTTCTTAACATTTTTAAAGATAATATTTTTTAATTGTATAACAGATTATACTGTTAAATTTCTCTTTCCAGATTTATTTTATTATATCATTTCCCAGGTCTCTAGTATGTTCACTGGCAATTCCTTTGTACTCAATATACTTCCCCTATTCCCATATTTCTTGCAACACCAAGAAAATTGATCCAGCTCATCTCCCTTAATCCTAAACTGAAATGAGTTTCAAATTTTGGTTCAACATTTGCCAGTTGACAGTTTTTTAAGGCCAGTCCAATTGTACTTAGACCATTTTCCCTGAATTTTCCTATTAGTGTTGCTTTAATATGCTAATTTATTTCACACTTTTCTGGTTATAGTTTTGCATTTTTTCTCATTGGCTTTATTTCTTCTTATGTACATTCTAGATTCCCAGGAAATGTGATCATTTCATTTTCTCCTCTACCACCCCAGATGCTTTGTGAAGTATTATATACATGAGTATCCAGTAACTAACTTAACTGTCTTCAACTTGCTTGTACTCACCTACAAACACACATTCTCAGGAAAACCAATAAAGCAGAAAATGGAAAAAGAGATCAAGTGGACACCACATTGAATTAGCCTATAAACTTCTTTTTCTTTCTTTTTTTTTTTACTGGTTCTTTTAAATTGAGGAAAATAAGTTTGGTACATCTCCCAGTTTTTCTAGGGATTGCACATTTGAAAGCCAATTTCAGAGCACTTCAGAGTTTTCAATTGTGATTCAATCTTTAGCAGAAATATTGTGAAAGTTCAAATTACACTGGTTAAATAAAAGATCCCCAGTTCCCAAATGCACTGTGCCTCATTTCTCTGAGCACTCATACTCCGTCCTTGGGTGCATCCTTTATCTGCCTCTAACAAATCCTCTTCTTAGGGCCAGGGATTTAGCTCAGAGGCACAGACACTTGCCTGAGAGCTCCTGAGTTCAACGCTTGGTACCAAAAAAAAATTAAATTAAATAAATAATAAATCTTCCTCAAGCTTGTTGCTTCTGGACCTAGTCAGCGAGTCTTGATACTTACATTAAAAGGGTGGGTTAAATAACTTAGTTCTGCCCCAAGACCCTCAGATTCAGCCTGTGACAGAGGGTATAGGGAAGTAAAGCAGAATTAAGATGTGTTATGTACATGTACCAAATCCACATAATGAACGTAATCATTACATCCTGCAAACATGTACTAATAAAAATTAAAATTAAAAAAAATTACACTGGTTTAGTTCTTATGTGAAAAAAAACTTAGCAATTCAAAAATATCCCCCATGTATTAATTCATGCCTATAGCTGTGGAACATGTCATATTTTTAAAAATTGGTCTGAACCAAAAGATTTTACACATGAGAGTTTCTACTTACTGAAGATATGACTTTAACCATTCTTACTTCAAGTTTCATCTGCTCTACAGGGATAACAATACACTGTTCACCTGGATTGTTGGGAGGATCTTATGAGAAAATATACATTAAAGTATACCATAAACTGATGAAATACACAAACACAATAGATCCCCATCTCTCATCATCCAGGGATACATTGCAGGATCTCTAGTGAATGCCTGAAACATAGTACTGAAAGCTAGACATGCAGCATTACCACAGAATACCAGAGTCAATCTTCCTTTGATGTTTTATGCCCTGGTGCTTCTCCTGCATCAGTAACCTTACATTTTGGGGCATTAAGTAAAGCAGGGGTTACACAAACACGAGTGTTGCAATAGTGTGACAGTAAATCTGATAATCAAAACAACTACCAAGTAATTAACAGGTGGGTAGCACATACAGTATGGATATGCTAGACAAAAAGATAATTCACAACCTGAGTGGGACAGAGGAGGTCAGGGAAAGAGCTCATTGTACCATTCAGAATTCTGTGAAATTTACAGCCTACAAAATTTTTCTTTCTGGAATGTTCTAATTAATATTTTCAGAATACAACCATGAATAACTGAAACCTTGAAAAGTGAAACCATGAAAAGTGAGGGGTTACTGTATGTAATTGCTATTTCAAAATGCAAGGTACTCCATATGCTTATCTAATCATGAGTTTTCTAGTATTTCTAGTATCTAGAACAGTGTAAAGCTAATACATATACTACTACCAGTAAATAATGATCACTAATCTTCGTAGGGACAATTTCTACCTTCTCACTTACTATTGGCATTATTGAACAATAATTATTGTGTGTCATATGCTTTGTAATAAGCAGATCTATTTTATTCACTGTTATCAATCACACATGATTCTTGTAATACAAGACTTATCCTCTTGGGAACAATAAAACATCTCTATTCAGTTAAGGGCACTGATAAAGACCATTCCAACCATGCAAATTAAACAATCTTCCTTAAACATATTTTCACTAATTTTACTGTATTTTATCAGTTCTATCAAAATTTCACTTTTAATGGGTTTGAGAAAATTTTCAAATATGTCCTCTTCCAAAGATTTAGTTATTTAGCTTTAGAACCCTCAAAGAATCCCAAAGTGATTAGAGAAAAATGAAAAATAAATTGTTTAAAATAAGGTATTAAAGTTATTTGCAATGGAGTGACCTGGACATGCATTTCCAGCAACTCTTCTCCCGTAAAAATCCTTGAAATGACTGAATAAAAACACACAGAGATGGGTAAACTGACATCAGCAAAGAAAACCAGGGTAAAGTGGTAAGTACACAGTAGCAGCATCAAAGATACTCCAGCAAGCGTGAAGCAGACCAAGCTGAGTGGAAAAAGGGTCCCTTTTGTCCAAAGGGAACATGAGTACAGGAGACCCCAGAGAACAAAGACAAGGCTCACACAGTCAGGAACATTCTAAACAGTGACCACAAAGACTGCAAACAAAACACAGGTACCCCCACGTGCACAGGGACTTGCTCTTGACACAGATTATTTTTAATCCAAATGTAATTATCCACTGCTCTGCTTTGGACATTATCTCCTACCAGAAAATATAGGTCTACCCCATTATTTCTAAAGTTTAAGTCACATTTTATTTTATGGCTGTCTTATACCTGTGTGTGTATTTCTGGGGATTAGTTAACAAAATTCTAAGAAGTACACTGCTAATCTAAAGAAATGTGTGTGAAATTTTTTTCAAGTACTAATGTAATTTTTATTTAGCTTAGTAAAGTAGTAACTACAGGGAGATTCTTATCAATGAAGGCTTTAAGAAGCTTAATTAACAGTTACATAGGATACCCCTTTCAGTTGTTAAGTAAACATTTGTAAGGAACTCTACTATTAAATTTTTAATAATGGACTTGAATGATACTATTACATTTTTAACAATGGACTCAAATTGAAATGTTTAGATATTTTCATCATTTAGCAATTTTCTTTATTAGTATACTTCTGTAATACATAATAATAGGTATGTAAATTTGTAATTTTAATACCATCTAATTGCCTTCCTATAATGTCACAGAAATTTATTTCTTAACAACAACATATAAAAACACCAATATCCACAAATCCCTAATTATAATAATTCTGAAATATTTATTTTTCATTTTATCTGTCTCTTTGAATCTTTCATTCTTTTACCAATCTGGGCACAAAAGAGGACATTTCATGTTGTTTTAATTTGCATTTATTTGATGACTAGTGAAGTTTAGCACCGAGTCACAATTTATAGGCTTCCATATTTCTTCTTCTATGACTTTTCTACTCTTCTCTTTTTGGCCTGTTTTTCAGTTGAGGTTGTTCTGCTTTTTAATTGGTTTATAAGTAGGAGAATAGCTAAGGAACACATGCTGAAACCAGTCAATCTGGATCCAAATTTCATCTCTACCACTGAGTAGGTACATGAGTTTGGAGAAGTTACTTCACCTCTCTCCACTTCTATGTCCTCATTCATGACAATAACACTATTTCCTAACTTGTAGGGTTCCTGTGGGACTTTTTGGTGGCTTAAAATTAAAAAGTATGTAGAACAGTACCAGGCACATAACAAAGTTTCTGATAAATGTCAGCAATGTACATGAGCTCAATGATTAGGATGAATAGGACTCATTTATTTTCAGTGGTTATTTTCTTCTATCCTGTTTTTTTAAATTTTGCTTTAATGTATTTTAACAACCTAATTTTTTAATTATGATACAATTAAATCTGTCAATCATTGATTTACATGTTTTGTAGTTTCTAATATCATACTCAGACCAGTAGTTCTTACTCTAGCAGTTTAAAATTATTCTTCCACAATTGGACATGATGATACATTCCTGTAATCCTAACTGTTTGAGAGGCTGAAGCAGGAAGACTAAAAGTTTGACCCTGTATCAAAATAAAAAGGGCTGAGAATGTGTTTCAGTGCAAAAGCTCTGGGTTCAATCCCCAGTACCACACACAAAAACAGTATGCTTCTACATGTTCTTCCAATCATTTTGTAATTTCATTTTTAATAATTGGAACTTTAATCTATTTTATAAATGTCATAAATTTTAAGACATTGGGTAAAATAGACCAACCCCTTTTCTTCTCTCACTTAGAACATTCAAAATATTGGAGCTGCAAATGGAATTGCATTAAATTTTCTTGTTACTTTGAGGAGGATTAACACCTTTATAATACAATTGTCCTACCTTGGAACATGGTAGTTTCTAGATTTGTTCAGATATAGTATTATATCCTTAATTAGTTTTGTGGGTTTTCTTTCCATATTTCTTTTCCATATTTCTTGTAATGAGTAAGAAATTTCTTGCTCATTATATTCTTAAGCATTTTGACTTTAATTTAATAATTCCATTTACTAATGTGATAAATTATAATATCACCATAATATCATTTCCCATACTGAGCCATCATCCTGAATTATAGGATTCTATTCTATGATTTCTTCTAAAATATGTCAAGCATACAAAAAAGTATATGCTTAATTTATATTTATACTTATTTAATAGACACGTTAAATACTTTATAAGTTTAGCATCTATGTATTTGCCATCAATTTTCTCAAATGGTAACATTTTTCTAAGTTTATTTAATTAAAGGACAGATGAAAATTTCTCAATACTAGGTAGCCAAAGTTCCTCAAATACCTCTCCCAGATTCCATTCCTCTTGCTTCCAACTCAGGTATAACCATTACCTTAAATTTAAGGCTTATTATGAACATATTTTTAACATTAAGGTTTATGAAGAACTCATAAATATTATTGCTATATAGTATTTTTCAACGTCTATATAAATTGCAACATAATATATTGTGCATCTTGTCTTTTGGCTCAGAAGATTTTTCATATTTATAATTACCCTTACAAGCAGCTCTGGTTCATTTATTTTGACAGGCATACAATATTGCAACTGATAAATATAATATAGTTTTATTTGCTCCTTTTCTGATAGGCATTTGTTTCACTGTTTGCTATATGTGTGATTTGTATAGTCTATGGTATAATTTCTCACATAAAGTTCCTCTAAATTTGCACTGCCCAATGGAATATCTACCAGCAACTTCTATAAATACTTCATTCATGTTTCTTACCTATGTTGCTATCAAACTGCTTTATTTTTTCATATTTGTAGAAGTACTTTATTGATTTAGAACACAGTCTAATGCATACTATAATACACTATTATATTCCATTGTGTAATTTTTCCTTCAACTTCATAGTATCTTCTGATAAACAAAGATTTTTATCAATCTTTGTTCTACGGTATATTTTTAATGTCTTACTTATCAAATCCTTCCTTGCATTTGAACCAAAAATGTATCTCTTGTATTTTCTAAAATAATTCAAAATGTTAAAAACTTCTCTTTTCATATTAGGTATTTAATCCCTCTAGAATTAAAAACTTTACTGTAGGATTCAAGAATTTTCTTTTTTTTTTATTTTATTTTAAGGGGAATAAAATTAAACACAACAAAACAGAACAGAATGGGACATAAGCAAGCATAAATTTCAAAGCTAGACAACTAGAGATCTTCACTGTCATATTGTCTCTTGTTTTCTTCCAAATGGTTGTCCATATCTTTGCATATGGGGAGCTCATACTAAATAACATAGCCAATCTTTTCACAAGATGTGTAGTTAACTGGCTCCCACTTGCTGGGGGGCGGGGACACGGGACAGGGGACAGGATGACATGAGATATTTGATTCTCAGCCCGTGTGCCAACAGGCTCACAGCCACCCCCCAGAAAGGAGAGGAGTTCCTTGTTCTCCAGCACCCCGAGTCAACTGCACGGTGCAGGTCCCAACACACCAGGGTCTCTCTCCTTCAGGCCACCGAAAGTCTGCCACACTCACAACCACCCTCCAGAGAGGGGAGGAGTTCCTTGTTCTCCAGGCACCCTGAGTCAACCGCACGGTGCAGGTCCCGACGCACCAGGGTCCCTCCCTGCAGGCCTCCCAAAGTCTGCCATACTCACCTGCTATTTCTTTCTGATGAATTGACCATTACATTTCCAAAGTTCTGAAATGGCAAACAGACCACAGAAAGAATTCTCTTTAGGCTCCTGTTTGAAACCAGCAGCTATAGCGATCTGCTATAAGGGCCATAAGAATTTTCTTATCAATGAGAATAAGCAGCTAAGCAGCTATTCCAATGTTAATGCCTTGAATAGTTTGTTCTGTCCCACTCATTATATCTGTGTATTTTGCATATTTTTTTATTTTTGATTTTCTGTTTTGTTCCATCTATTCATTTGTATAGCCTCACAATAATATGATATTATTTTAGTTATCTTAGGTTTACAAAAGCATTGGCCAGCCACATATAGTTGAATATGCCTATAATCCCAGCATTCAAGAGGCTGAAGCAGGAGGATTGCTGCAAGCTGGAGACCAGCCTGGGCTACAAAGTGAGCTCAAGGCCAGCCTGACCTGCACAGTGAAACCCTGTCTCAAAAAGAAAAAAATAATAATAAAAATAAGCATTGGCAACTAGCAGTATTAGTCCTCCAAATTCTTCAAAATTAGCCTAACTTTTGTTGTCTAATGAACTTTAGAATCAGACTGACAAGTTCTATAAAAAGCACTGAATTTATATATCAATTTAGAGAAATGAACACCTTTATAATTAAATCTTCTCTTTCATAAAATGGTAAATATTTCCATCTATTCATAACTTTACTGTCATTCAGTAACACTATTTCCTCCCTAAGTTATTATAAATATTTTGTTAGATTTATTCAAAGACAACTTACAGTTTATTACTATTATGAATTATATATATATTTTCCATTAAATTTACCAATATACCAATATTATTTTATCTAGTGAGCTCAATGTTTTCTTATTCATTCAAGATATAGGTAACTATATCCTTTGCAAATTTAAAAGAGAAGATTTAATCTTCCTCTCCAATGTCTTATTTCTTTTCCTTATCTCATTATGTTTTCTAGGGCCACTGCTACAGAGTAGAAGTGACAGAGGTCTCTTAGACTTGCTCTTAACTTTAATAAGAAAGCCCTTAAGTTTTTAACGGCTATGGGGTAATATTAAATCATTTTAAATGTTTAGGCTTTCCTTTTCTATTTTTCCAAATGTGTGTATGTGTGTATGTGTGTGTGTGCGTGCAAGTGTGTACACATGGGTGTATAAACAAGTTTTGACTTATCAAATGTGCTTTTAGCACTTACTGAAATGACCATATAGGGCTGGGGATTTAGCTCAGTGGCTTAAGTGCCTGCCTGGCAAGTGCAAGGTTGTGAGTTCGATCCCCAGTACCAAAAAAAAAAAAAAGAAATGACCATATGGTGACCAAGAAGGCAGGGATAGCACAGAGATGTTACTGTATATCTTTGGCTGTTAAATTTTGTACCAGAACTTTTGGTTCCAGTAAGACCAGGCTAGATAACTATAACAATCAGATAAGATGTTAATAAAATCCTAAAAGCATTAAAGGAATGTTAAGAAGAAATCATTAGACCAAAATCTTAATGAAAATGGGAACCCAGATGTGAGTGGGATACTGGGCCAAACCTGGCCAATCCATGACCTCAGGAGATGTGGGAGAAGACAAAGCCCAGATCTCCTTGGTCGGTGTAATAGCGTACTAAAATCAAAAAGGACTGGTGTAAGTAGGAATCCTTGCTCTAAGAATGAATCAACGACAAACTCCACTTTTGCCCCAAAGTAACTACAAGGAAAGGCATCTGAGAAGCCCCTGCTAGGCTGTAATGCTGACAAGCCAACCCTCATGAGGACTGATAGCCCAAAGGCACATAAACTGGATATACAAGAAAAAGTCAAGCACTAATTGTGTTCTCAGACATGGATCCAAAACATGTCTAAATCACCACTGGAAGAGCCTAACATCATTCCAGGCTCACAAGTGACTTTTCAAAGAAAACAAGTAGCTCACAATCACTAAACAGACAAACTACTACAGCAAGGAGCAAAAAGCAGAAAAAACCGAAAAACATCTGATAATGGAATTATCAGATAGATTACAAAACAACTATTACTGGTACTCTATGAGATAAAGTCAAGCATGAAAATAAATCCAGATAAAAAGAAACTGAAGAATGACCATGCAGATTTTTTTAAAAGAAACAAATAGAACATCAAAACTGACAAATAATTACAATTAAAAACTAAATGGATGATTTTAACAGCATAGTACTGTAAGATATTAAAATGGAGAATATTAGTCAGAAAAACTTCTCTAAAAGGAAACAGAGAAGCAGAGATATAACACATAAAAGGCACAGAAGATAGGTTGAAAAGATAACATGCCCCCAATTAAACTTTCAGAAATAAAAAAGCATGAGTATGAAGGAAGTATTAAAGGAGATAATAGCTGAGAATTTTGCAAAATGGTGAAAAACACCAATCATAAACTTGAAAAGTCTAATGAATCCAAAGTAGGGTGAACATTAAATTTTGTAAATGTATCATTTATTTTAGAATTTTTATTTAAATGGCCTTTTTAAAAATTAACCAAATGGGGAGACAAGGTTAGCAAACAAATCAAGAAGAATGTTATACATTATGTGAGGTAATTAAGAATTAAATTTACTTTGATGAGTTAACTTGAACACCAGAAAGTACACCAAAAATGTATGTGGACTCCTGTGACTAAAAAAGTGTCCAATGAACCTTTGACTTCCAGCAGAATGGTGGGATGATAAACAACTCAGCCTCTCTGTGATTCAGAATCTAAAAACTAGAAAATAACGACTTGGGGAAGAATTAAAAGGTGAGGGGAATAGATCCCTAAAACTGGATAAGAGAGTAAAATTAAAACCCACAGACAAAATAAAGACCTAGAACATGATGCAGAAAAGGGAAGGAACAATCTGCAATTTATCCCTGGCTCCCAGTTCCTGTGCTGCTCAGAGGAAAGGAAGATCAAATCTACAGAGATAAAGTGAAAGTGGGGGCTCCACAGGGCCTTAGGGAGAAACACAGTGGTGGAACAGACCAGCAGATGCTGTCAGCTGCAGTAGCCATTAGGAGACTCCAGTCCAAACCCCCACTGTAACTCCTTGTCATGGTTTAGGTCGGTGGCCCCCAGGCCTCAGGTTATTTGCATTGTGCATTTGTGATTGGTTCATGTCTAGTGCTTGGATTGGTGGTGTCAGTGCTACACCCTCCTAGGGGGTGGAGCCAGGATGTGATGTAATAGCAGGAAGAAGATGTATCTCTTTCTTTTGCGGTTTCCGCTTGCTGTTTGCAGCCACCATGAACTGTGGTCCCGCCATGCCACCCTGCCTTGGAGCCAACTGAGTATGGACTGAAACCTCCAAAAACTATAAGAAATAAACCTTTCCTTTCCCAACTTTGGGCATCAGGTATTTTGTCTCAGCGATGAGTAAAAAGTAACTAAGACACCCCTGGAGAGAGAACCTGGTCAGATGTCACTCCAGGGAGGGGTCAATTGAACCTTGAGACTCAGTGCAGCCAACGGACAGCTTCAATTCGGGGATCTCAGTGTTACATTTCCACAACTTCTGGAGGAGAGACAAAAGCCAGGGAGCCATGGTCAGGCTGACAAGAGACACACTGAGGTGCTAACACAGGCCCCAGACCCACTCCCGGAGGTCTGGCTCAGCCTGAATTGATTGCTCTAGGTTTGAAAATCTTAGTATCGCTGCCCTCACCCTAGTCCTTTTGTGTGCCAGTGCTGCATCTGGCACAGAACTGGGGTCTGACTGCCTTATCTATCAGCATGAGCAGGGATGTGTCTTGACTTGGACAACGCCCCAAAACTTGATAACAGAAGAAAACCGTAGATTCAGAATCACAGAGAAATTTCTTTCTCTCTTTCTTTTTTTCAAACTTGATTCTCGTTTGGAGTATTTTGTTTTGTTTTTTGTTTGTTTTTTGGTTTTTTGTCTATTTTTGTTTTTGTTTTCTATTGGTGTGTTCATCATTTTTAATTTTGTTTTATTTTGTTTTTGTTTTTCTCTTTTCCCCATCTTTGCTTCTCACTTCTTTACCAGTATATTAAGGCTTGTAGAGTTGTTGAGGGTTTTCCCTTTTTCCTTATCTCTTTCTCTTTTCTTTCTTTAATTTTTCCTTTTCTCCTCTTAATTTTTCCTCCTTTAAATTTTCTTTCTATTTTTAGTCTCTGTATAATACTTTCTTATTTCTTCCTCTTTTTCTGTTATCAACTATTTATCCTCAGTTTTTCTCTTATTAACTACGTAAATATCCTTCTACTACCAAATAGAATACTTTGTATCACTTCTGTCTCTTCCTTCTCATATCACAGAATTTAAGGTTTGAAACTTTTCCTCTTGCATTCTCCTACTCCCAAATCCTGTATCTCTCATAATACAACAATAAAGCTTTGTTAATTTTTTGGCAGTCAGTTCTGTAAAATTACTGTCAAGTTCTTTTCAACCATTAGTGGAGATATAGGTGTCCCACTTAGTACCTATTAGATGTAAGTCAGTACGTGGATTGTCTTAATGTGTACAACATAATTACAAATTTGTTTCTAGGATTAAGGGTAGTATGTAATTGGTTTTTATGATATGTTAATAGCTAGTTTGTCTTGGATGACACCACCATAGCTGATTCACTTGATATTAACATGGTTACATTATTGTCACTATTTCTCTATAAACTAACTCTCAGAATACCTTTTGTGACATTAACAGTACTAGAGTACATCCCCAAAGAACTAGATTATTGGGTCAACTAAACTGTATCCTCCCCTCCCAAATTAATCAGGATGGTTTGATCTTAGGGCTCTGCCAAAGGATTAGTTAGCCATGCCCAAAGTACATCACTGAAAATCAACTAGAGCTCCATATACTAGCAACAAAATCTTTAGGATATAAACATTCACAAACCTCATCACAAAACAAAATAAAAACAAAGCAATAGATAGATGAGAAGACAAGGCAACAAAATTCCTCCCAAAATTCCCAACTCCCCCAAAGACAATCCAGAAGGCACTAAGGAGCAGAATACATAAGCCACACACACTAAGTATTCAAAAGGATGACACTGGAGGTTAGAAAACAGATCAAACAGGTATCAGCAGGATCACAGAAGACATAATTAAACATATCATGGACCAAAGTGACCAATAAGATACAGAAACTCACAGGAAGCACTAAAAAAAAGCTAGATGCACTAAACAAAATGCTACAAAACATGAATGACCAGTTCACCATGAAAAAGTTTCAATTAGAAATTCAGGAGATTCAAAATCATATGGAAAGTATAGGCAGCAGAATCGATGTGGGGACAGAATTTCAGACTAGAAGACAAGATGTGTTCAAAGACCAACTACTCAGAGACACCTTGAAGATAACAGAACATGTAAAATGGATTCAATAGCAGCCAATGACACAAGAAACTAATCTTTAGAACCTAGCCCAGGGAGAACCAGGAAAGCAGCTAAGCTCCCTCCTGTGAGCCAGTCAGAGCACTGACCCAGGAGCATCAGGAACAAAGCAAAGTGCCTGCCTGTGAGCCAGCCTAAAGCCAGTAGTCCAAGCAGCTATTTAGAGGACAAAAATGTGTAATATAGTAACTATTGTAGATTTCCAGCTATCTTATTATTGTTTCTTTTCTTTTTATTGTTGTTTTATTCCCTTTAAAATAAAAATAAATAAAAAAGATAAACAAATAAAATTTTAAAAAAACAAAGAAAACCAATCTAAGAATACAGTGGAACCTTGGTTCACAAACTTAATTCATTCCATAATTCTGGAAAAATGACCACATTCTTGTTCACATGGGAAAGATGGCCATGGTCATATTCATTACTTGATGCGGAGTTTGCAAACAAATACAAAATTTTGCCAAATTCTTTTGTTAATGAACCAAATGAAAGCATTCATGAACTGAGGCGCCACTGTAATTGGAATAACTGAAAAACCGGAAGAAAACACAAATGGTGGAAAAAAATAAAGGGCCTGTTCACAGAAATAATGGCAGACAACTTCCCAAGTACAGGGAAAGAAAGCACATGAAGCACACAGAAACCCAAATAGCCAAGACCAAAAAATAAATAAATAACCTCTTCCTGCCACATTGTACCCAAAGTACCAGAAGTCCATAACCAGAACAAATTTTTTTTTGACTTTTTGAGTATTGCTATGTAGTTTAGGCTGGCCTTGAACTCATTGTATATTTCAGGCTGGACTTAAAATCGTGGCAATCCTCCAGACTTAGCCTTCAAATGCTAGGATTTAGTGTGCACTGCCACATCTAGAAGACAAAATTTGAAAAGCCATTAGAGAAAGACAATTTAATTAAAAGGTAAACATAATAGAATTACAATCGACTTCTCTATGTCCTTAAGGGCCATGAGGTTTTGGAGTGAAATACTTCAAGCCCTAAAAGATAACATTTTCAACCCCCAGTTTATGTATCCTACAAAACTTTCCTTCAACATCAGTGAAGAAATAAGATATTTCCAAAATAAGGCGTACCTCAAGAAATTCACACCCACAAAACCAGTATTATAAAAATTCTCAAGGATGCCCTAGAAAGAGACAATAAAACCAACAATGCCAATAAGTCAAAGAAGGATGGATATACCTAGTAGGATGAGTAGCTAACAAAATGAAAAACAATAAGCAAATCAATGACTGGACGATAACTCAATGACAGGAATAAATCAACAGCTTTCTGTAATAATTCTCAATGTGAAGAGTCTCAATTGTCCAATCAAAAGATACAGATTAGCAGAATGGATCAAGAAATAAAACCCAACAATATGCATTATACTATAAATACATTTAATTCAAGTTTTAAAATTTACAGATTAAAATTAAAAACCAAAGGACTGAAGAAAGAAGCTAAGCCCCCACCTGTGAGCCAGCTTGCATGGGCTAGGGAGCAAAAAATAGGCCACCCTGCCACCCACCCCTATGAGCAACCATCTGATTTCAGAAAACTGTATTGTTTGATTGACTTTTCAGGCCTAAAGCCAGTAGTCTGAGCAACTATTTAGAGGACAACAATATCAAATAGGATCACTATTATTGATTTCCTACTCTTGTTTTGATTCATTTTACTGCTCTGTTTTATTCCCTTTAAAATTAAATTTTAAAAAATAAAAATCAAAGGACTAAAGTGAGCATGGTGGTACATGCCTATAATCTCAGCAATTGAGAGACTGAGACAAGACTCTGAGTTCAAGGTCAGGATGGACTAAAGAGCAACCTTACCTCAAAAAAATAAAAATACAAGAACAGAAAATAATATCCCATGTAACAGGAACCCATAAAAAAGCAGAAGTAGCTATTCTAATTTCAGAAAAATTGGATATCAAGTCAAGACTGATCAGAAGCAATAAAGAAAGTCACTACATACTGGTCAAGAGAACAATTCAACAGGAACAGGTAACAATTGTAAGTATATATGTACCAAATACTTGTACACCCACCAAACTTCATAAAATAAATAGTACTGAACATGAAAAATAAGATAAGCACTATTACAATTATAATGGGGGACCTCAATACCCTACTGTCACAAATGGGTAAGAAAACAATCAGTAAAGAAATATTGATAATTAACCAAACCTTTGAACAACTAGACTTAATACATATCAACAGAGTGCTCTGTCCAACAATAACAGAATTCACATTCTTCTCAATAGCACACTGAATATTCTCCAAAATAGACTATATATTCGTTAGTGCATAAAGCATGCTTAAGTAAGTGCAAAACAATTGAAATTATCCCATGAATATTATCAGATCTAATGCAATGAAACTAGAAGTCAATGCAATAGACCTCACAGAAACTATGCAAATACATGGAAATTAAATAATACCCTCTTGAACAATCAATGGGTCACAGATGAAACTAAAGAAAAAATTAGACAGTTCCTACAATCAAATGATAATGCCAGTATGACATATTGAAACCTATGTGACACAATAAAGCTGTGCTAAAAGAGAAGTTTATACAATGAATTCCCACATCAGAAAAATAGAGTGAAAATAAAATAACCTAATGATGTACCCCAGGATCCTAGAAAAACAAGAACACTCCAAACCCAAAGCAAGGTGGGAGAGCAGGTGCTGCCATGTATGAGGCACTAGATTCAAGTCTTAGCAATGCAAAGACAAAAAACAACAAAGCCCTACTTCCCCCAAAACAAATCCATAGGTAGTTCAACAAAGCAAATTATAAAGCTCAGAGCAGAAATTAATGAAATTAAGACTTTAAAAAAAAAAACACAAGGGCCAGGAGTTGGCAGCCTGCAGGAGAGAGACCCTGATGCCTCAGGACCTGCAGCATGCGGTTTGGTTGACTCCGGGTGCCAGGAGAAGAAGGAGCTCCTCCCCTCTCTGGGGGCGGCTGTGAGCCTGCCGGCACATGGGCTGAGAATCAAACATTTCATGTTGTCCTGTCCCCTGTCCTGTGTTCCCCACCCTCACCCCAGCTTAGCAAGTGGGAGCCAGTGAACTACACATCTTGTGAAAAGATTGGCTATGTTATTTAGTATGAGCTCCCCATACGCAAAGATATGAACAACCATTTGGAAGAAAATAAGAGACAATATGACAGATAGTGAAGATCTCTGGTTGTCTAGCTTTGAAATGTATGCCTTCTTATGTCCCATTTTGTTCTGTTTTGTTGTGTTTAATTTTACCCCCTTTCAAATAAAAGGTAAAAAAAAAAAGAAAGAAAAAAAACGAAATTACATTTTTTCAATACCTTTAGAAAAATGTTATCCAACATGCTTGTGTGTACTTAAGACAATAAACAAAATGAACATTCCACAATCCTCTCCAGAAACTTTCGCCCACTCAAATCTGAGCAACAGGCAGAAAATCAGATTTCTGAAAACTAGGCATTAAAGCTAGGCATTGAAAAGAATTCCCAGAGAAGCCAGGAAAACATAATGAGAACACTAAGAAACCACAAGCCCTTGGGCCTGTTCTAAGGTAGTAAAAGGTCTAACAACTGGTAGAGGGAAAAGTTGGTCTAATTGTTGGTCCCTGTTTTACTTTTTCCCCTCCATCTCCTGACCTTTTCTCCTTTTCCTGCTCTCTCTTTCATTCAGGCTATGTTTGGCTGTACTCCCTTTGCCTATGCTCCACATACCTTTATGCTCTTCATCTTCTATTATCCCTCCCTTTTACCTTCTCTCACCCCTCGTATCCTCTGTACTTTCTCTGCTCTTTTTCTACTTCCTTTTCCTTCCTCTAGTCCTTATTATTTTATTTTCTAATTTCTCCCTTTTCTCCATCTTTTCTTTTTAATTATCTCATTCCCTGAGTGGAGCAAAAGATGCTTATTATCTTATAGAACATCTTTGATAATATTTATTTACTTGGTTTATCCAATGTAATGATATATATTATTCATTATATTTTGGAGGAAAATCAGGTCTTTTTGTTAATTCTATTTTCTTTTTCTACCATGACTACCCCATAATTTGCAAAGTACATTTTAGTGAAAAGTGGAAATCAATCAAAATGTATGACAGTGGTAGATTTTAAGATAATCTTGAGCTGGGGATTTAGCTCAGCGGCATAAGCATCTGTCTGACAAGCATGAGGTCATGAGTTTGATCCCTGGTATCACACACACACACACACACACACACACACACACACACAAAAGAATGATAATCTTGATGTTTCCCTCTGTAGTATTCACCTTCAAGATGATCCCCAGTGATTCTTCCCCCCTGGTACTTAATCCCTCATGTAGTCTTTTCCCATGCTGTATTAGGAGTGGTTTGTGTGACCAGTAGAAATTGGAGGAAGTGATGAAGTGTGACTTCCAAAGATAGATCATACAATATTTCATGCCTGTATCTTGTACTCTAAGCAACTACTATGAATATAACAACACTAAATGTATTCATTATTGTTATTCTCCTACTAGCCTGTTTTGAAACTGTTTTATTGTTATTTTTACTTTTTCTGTTTAAAAGAAAAAATCATAAAATAAATTTTAACTTCCACATTGTGCTTTGATTACCTGTTCCGGGGGAAGTCAGCTATTATGTTGTAAAAAAACATTCAAGGAACCCCAAAGGGGGTAGGTAAAGAAGTGTGGCCTCCTGTCATCAGCTGGCACTGATTGCAAACCATGTCAGCTCACTGTCTGGGAGGCAGATCCTCTAAGCCCTGTCAAACTCTGGTGCACATCTGGGCTGCAGGTTCATGGGAGACCTCCAACCACTAACAGCCAGTTGAGCAATCCCCTAATTCCTAATAGAAACTGCAATAGATAATAAATGTTTAGGATTTTCATCTGCTAAATTCGTAGTGATTTGTTACACAGAATAGACAACTAATGTACTTCTCTGCTTTTTGGGGGGTTTTTTGGTGAAACAACAACAACAACAAAGTATGTATAGATAAATACCAGAAAACACTTCTTCCTGTAATCTGATAATAACAAACACCCACATACCAATTATAGAAAGGAAACTTCTTTTTAATTTCTGGAACATTATTTTATGTGCTCAGTTTCATCCAGTGGTGCTTTTGCTGTTTTTCTTGTAGAAGGGCAGAGAAAATAATGCATATGGAATCAAAGTAATAATTGTGATGCTTCAATCTAGTCACTTTATAAAACCAAGCCTCTGTAACAAACACATAATAAACAAATAAATTACCACCCTTCCCTAAAAGTCAATGCTGTAAGTTATAATATAGAAACTAAGTTTCACTCTGCCAAAATAATGCATTTGTATTAAGTATTAAACCTTTTTTAATTTCCATAATATGATACTAATGAAAAATTTTGTTTTAATTTAAATACATTTATTCATATATTACCTGTTCATAATTATGCTTTAAAGTAAATTTTAAATCTATGAATATTAAATTTGCTGAGTTTTATAAGGATGCATTGCTATCTAGTTTGCACTGCTGAATTTTTTTTCTTAAACTAAAAAAACCTCATTCTTCTAATGACCCAATAACAAATCTAGCTATGCTACTAACCTAAAACTAAAATTGAACATCAAAACATTCCTCTATATTAAAATTGAACTCAGCTGTTATATCATTTCATTGAATTTCTAGATTCACTGAGTGCAGAGAACATAATTGTGAGATTTTTCTCGTAAAGTATCCTGACAGGTGTGTGATCATCATTGGCACCATCCAAGTTTAAGTTGATAATAAAAAGGAATTAGACCAAATATTAGCAGAGAATCCCTCAGTATGTATTTCCTTTATAAAAGTAATGTACTATATTTGCAGTGGCCTATTAGGATTTTGAACATCTCTATGGATTCAATGCTGAATGAAAGTCATTAAATGATTCAACAAACATCTCCTGTACTGAGCTCAGATTATGAGCCAGGTGTTACACGACAGCTTTGAGAAGCAGCAATAAACAAGGCACATCCGCCTGCTGCTTACATGATTGGCAGACAGAACAGTAACCAGTAAAAAACAAAGAAACAAGATCACTTCCTATGTAATACACATCGTAAAGAATATCCAAAGGGTGGTATCCAGGGGAGCACTTGCAAGAGGTGGTCAAAGAAGGCTTCTGAGTGGAGCAGAGACAGAATCTGAAACTTAGAACTAGCTAAGCATACTGAGTCGTTTCTGAAGGTGATAAATCAGCAGTTTAAAACCCAATATCACTGGCACAGTGTGAAGCCATAGTCAATGATGTTTCTGCCCTTTGTCCATTGTTTCCTCTGCTGCTCTGTAGATCTGGTCCTAGCACAGACACCGACACTCATCTGTAAAGGGCCCAACATACCTGTATCCACTTTCACTTGCTCCTTAGAGTAACCTTGATGGCAAAGAACCTTTTTCACAATACTATCTAGAATGTTAGATACCTTTCTGGTTCTGAATTTACCTCTCAATTCTCAAGGATTTTTAATTAATTTTTGAAAATGAGTGCTGAGCACCTATAAACTGTAAGTGTAGAATATTAAAGTTTGTTATTCTACCAAAGAATCATTATATTCCACCAAGTAGCCTCTTAACGTAAAGTCTGAACAGTTTACAGACTACAAAAACAGCTGGGATGCTTTAGAATTTTGCTCCCAGATACCGTCCATGCTCCAGGCGTGGTGGCACATGCCTGTAATCCCAGTACTCCAGAGGCTGAGGCAGGAGGATTGCTACAAGTTCAAGGCGAGCCTTTACTACATAGTGAGTTCAGGACCAGCCCAAACGACACAGCAAGACCCTGTCTCATAAAACAAAAAGCAAACAAACCAAATACCTGTCCACAAAGCAAGTAAGACAGTCGCCGTGGATTTCCACCCACCCCGATAGTGATTCTGGTCGAACAGAAGCTACCAGAGGTTTCTATCCCTTTCAGAGAAAAAAGCCAAACCCATCCAAATCTGTGAGCGCATAATTTCTAAAATATTCCTCAAAGCTTATTTTTCAGAGGCCTTTTCTTCTTCCTCCACTCAGGTCTACTTGTGTTAACTCAGTTCTACTCAGCTGATGTAGGCACAAGCCCAGCCGTTAAGCAAGGTTCTCACAACAGCCACAAAAAAAGTACTTGCACCAAATATTTCTGCAGTTCAGTCACTTCGGTGCAGACTTGCGTGCGCCCTAGGACAGGGGACCAATCCCACCCCATCCCGCCCGCTTATTGGCTGCTGCGGTCTCCCCGCCTCTCCCAGGCGCTAGCAAATCGCTGCCAAACTGCTCCCTTTGTCTCAGAAACTTTGGTTCCACACCCTTGGCCCCGCCGGAGCGCTCTCCTGGGCTCCAGTCTCTTAGAGTGTTTTTCAAAGTAAATACGTTTCCATTTCTAAGAGGAATTCTCGTGCCAACTGTTAATATAATAACATTCCTCCGCCCTATTATTGCAAGAACTGCTCCCATGTTTTATATTGGATAGGCTTCCCGTGCTAGAAAAGCCAGCAGGCGATTTCACGTAGGGTAACTTCTACCAAAAATAAAACAGCTTAAGAACAGAGTGGAGCCACAGGAAGGAGCGCGTAGAGGCGAGCAACTAACAAGTGGTTTTCTGCATTTGCTCAAAGGGGGATGGTTGACTTGGGTGGCTTGGCACTGCGGGCTTCCAAATTACATAAAAGAGCAGTCCCTTTCACTTTCTAGTGGACTGCATTTTGCTACAAACTGACCGTGCATAATGAGCTTCTAGTAATTTCTTTCAAATTACTGAAGATAGTCGTAGGGTTTTGCGGCTTCTGGTCCTCCCCTCTTAACTGAAGGATTGCGCTACACAGGATGACATCACGAATTCCTTAGGTGCACTACTCTGTCCACTTAGGTTGGGTTGTGAGGATTGCTTTTCTGAAGGAAATGCACTTATCTGGAAGCCACAGAAATTTTCTAAATATAGGGTAGGTTACTCAAACAGTAGGAGCTAACGCCTGCGGGATATTTTATTTACATAACATAATGAAATTTGATTCCTTTGAATTTGACAAGTAAATAGACGTAAAGGATTGTTGACTGTCATTTTTTCACAGCAACATTTCACGAAGATCTTAAGTTTCACATTATTACATATTCCTTGGCTGAACTGACAATGGGCATTAAACTGTTTTATGTGATTGAAAGGAAGATAATTTTCACATCGTTCGGGGATGCAATTGTTAGTCCAATATTTATGAGTAATTATTATAAACACTCTTAGAATGAATTCATCTGGTGTACATTCCCATCACCAAGTCCCACAGTCTGTCTCAGGAAGACGTGGAAAAGTTGCATTGTTTTCTTTTCAGAGGCTGGAGTGCAAACTCAGGTCCCTCCACATGCTAAACTCACACTCTACCACTGAGCTGCAGCCCCAGCCACAATTGTGTTGCTTTTAAAGCAGTTCTCCATAGCAAATGCCCAATTTATGAGGCCTTTCTAAAATAATAAATGTGGCTTGCCTAGTTAATCTTCTCTCTGCCTCTGTTTGATCACTGTGACCACCGCATTGAAAAGTAGGAAGAAACAGAAACAACTGTTTTCTCACCAACTGGTTCAAAATTTCATCTGATTTGCAAACTGTGACCCTCCTCGTTTACCCGGCCTCCCTACCAGCCAGCTTCACAACTCTCAGGCACCTGGGAAAACTCTAAAATAATAGGATCTAGTCTAGCTGGTTCTTGTTCAAAAAATAAGATGGCATTTGGATGTGTGAGATACGCTTTGGAGAAATGTACCATGACTTAATTTTTAGAACAGTGGAGCCCTTAAACAACAAAACTGACATCTGACAATGCCTTTAAAGAGAACATGCAGAGTTCTAAGATTTTTGAAACATCTGAGGGTCAATTGCAGTACATCGAGTATTGTTTAAATGTGGACTCCATTTCACTAACACTTACTAAACATCTACTCTGTATAGGGATTCCTAAGGACCACAGGATAAGTAAAATAATCCTTTCCCTCAGGAAACACGTATCTTCCTGGAGGGTGGGAAAATGGCCGTAATAAAAATAACTAATAATTTACCATGTGTCAGTTGCTCTGCATATATTTCTTGTATAATCTTCATGACAACCGCAAAAAGTAAGGACTGTTGCTAATCCTGATTTACAGGTGAGGAAAATGTGACAGAAAAGTTAAGTACTATGCAGTGCCAGAGACAGACAAAGTGGTACAACTGAGATTCAAACTTGCACACTGATGTCAGCAGAGCAATCCCAGCCCTTGGCATTCCTGTGGTAACACATCTGAACTCAGGGCGCTAAAATAGAAATGGGCATTAGCCTGACCAGAAGTGGAGAATAGATGAGCTGAGAGAGAAATTTTGAGAAGTTTAGAATACTATAATAAATGGCAATTTTTGGCGATTTCCCTCACTGTCACATTTTCCTCTTCTAAATGTCTGCTTTATATTTTATTCTTGTTCTTCAAGCCTCTAGCATCTTGACATCATCTTATCAGTTGTTGACTTTTATTGTTTTCCTGAGAAACTAGCCACAAAACTAGCCAGAAAGAAAGAAAGAAAGAAAGACACAAAGAAAGAAAGAAAGACACAAAGAAAGAAAGAAAGAAAGAAAGAAAGAAAGAAAGAAAGAAAGAAAGACACAAAGAAAGACACAAAGAAAGAAAGAAGAGAGAGAGAGGGTAGGAGAGAGAGAGAACCAAATCTCCCAAGCACACCCAAGACTACATGAACCGGCCTCCCTTGGCTGTCTCCATGTCCATGACCCGTGCTTTTGCTACAATGGATGAAATTTCCATGCTCTTACTCTGCGTTGGCCACCACTGCACACTGGGCTCCAGGCTTCCTCATCCACTTGAGGAGAATAAAGACACAGCTTCAGCAAAGGTCCTCTCTCCCCCTGGGTTATCAACCAGCATTCTCATCATCACCAACTATGCTGTAATGTTTCCTACCTCATTAAAGACACACCTCTTTTAGTTATACTGATCCTCTGAGATGCTTCCCTATTCCAGTTTCTCACAGCAGCAAAGTTCTAAACTATGTTGCAAGTTGTAATGGCACACATCTGCAGTCCAGCCTGCCTCCAGGAGGCTGAGTCAGAAGGATTGCAAATTTGAGACCACCATGGGCAACAGTGAGAATTTATCTCATAATTTAAAACTAAAATATAATAGAAAGGATTGGGGATACAGCTCAGCCCTCCCTGGGTGAATTCCCTCATATACAGGTTTACTTCCTTGGGTGACCCTGAGTCTCTTCCTTGTGGAAAAAAAAAAAAAAAAAAAAAAGCTCATGACACTCCATTGTACTCCTTCCAACAATTTCTTAACTCATTCAGAACTAAATGATTACAGTGGATGACAAGAGACTGCTTCATTTGCCCCACACCTCCATCCTAACCTTACCTCCCTTATTGTCACTGATTATGGTCCAGGCAAGCAAACTGTCTCTCGATTTCCTGATCCCAGAAAGCCCTAACCTTCTGCATAGACTTTGCCCTGGCCACTCCTTTAGCTCAAAAGCTCTCTGCAGTCAAGTCTTTTCCCAAATTTCATCTTACTGGGACATTACCCCTCCAACTGTTATCCCCAAAGAAGTTTTCTGTTTCCTTACTCTGTTTTGATTCTCACAACTTATTACCAACTAAGAAATAATTGATTGATTTAGACTCTGAGCAAATATTTGTTCAATTACTGAAAAGGAGCTCATTGAAAGTTTCTAAGTCAGGTGAGCACCAAGGTGCTGTTTCATGAATATGTCACAGAAGCAGTGTCCACAGCAGATCTGAGTGGACAAGAAGCTGAAGTCAGGGAGATCATCTGGGAGACATCCACACTCAAGACCTAAACCAGTGGAGGAAGAATCCAGAAACTAGCCTGTTCTCCAAACGAGTTGGGTCACTTCCTTGTGCCTAAAATAGCTACCACTTCCTCCCATAACATTCCTTCTCTCACTTTAGCCAGGAAATGTATTACTTTATTTTAAAATGTCAGTGGCTTCAAACCTGAAATGTAATAACTCCCAAGACATTAGACAAAGCATTACAGTATCTGGCCTCACTCTATGTGTTCAGTCATATTCCCCACTCTTCCCAAGATCAGTCCTGATAATGCTATATACATGCCTCACTGTATGGGATGGCAACCAGATTTGATTCGTTATTGGGTTGCTAACACCTAGTTCAAAGTAGGGACTCTATCTTGACACCTATTGAAACTTTGTTCTGAATGCCCACCAACAAGGAGAGAGCCAGACGTCAGCCCTCTCCTGTGGTCTGCACCATTTGTGGACTGCAGAGAAGGAGAGCAAGAAATCAACAAGAAGCTAAGACCTCCTACAAGTAGGCACCATGCCCAGGCTGAATGGGGGAGAGACAGACACCAGCCCTTTCTGGCACTCGGGCAGGGAGACAAGAAGAGCCAATGTTCCTCCCCCACCACTCCCCACAAGCAACCAGCTGATCCAGAGAAACACAGGCTATGATGATAGCTAATGAGGTAAAACACAATTTGATGCTTGTAGTGTTTAGTGTTTCACTGACTTTGCAGGTCTAAAGCCAGTAGTCTGATCATCTATTCAGAGGATACCAATACGCAATGTAGCATATATGGGGAATCTTCTTCTGAAGGTGGTAGCCATTGTTAATTCCCTATTATCGTGTTTCAAAATCCTGTATCATTTTCTTTGTTTTGTTTGGTTGGGTTTCATTCTGTTTTATCTCATTTGATTTTGTTGTATCTGATGGCATGGACAGCTATTTCGAAGATAACAAGATATATTACGGTAGTCATTTTAGATTTACTATTACCTTGTTTTGAAGTCCTGTATTGCATTCATTGTCTTGTTTTTATTGGTTCTATTCTGCTTCTGTTTTGTTTGATTTTACTGTGTCTGAAGTTATGGGTGGCTATTTTGAAGAAGCATTATTGTTGATTTCCTATTGCCTTGTTTTGAAATCTTGTGTCACTTACACTGTCTTGCTTTGATTGGTTTTATTCTGTTTTGTTTTGCTTGGTTTTATGCTCTCTAACATAAAATTTAAAGCCAGGGATTTAGTTTAGCAGCATAAGCGCCTGCCTGCCAAGCACAAGGTCATATGTTTGATCCCTAGTACAAAAAATAAACAAAAATAATAATAATAAAATAAAAATTTTTTTAAAAATAAAAATTTTAAAAAAAGAAACTTTCTTCTGGAATGTTCTCTCCCTGACCCCTATCATGACCATATAAATTTCTATTAATCAATTGGATATGACCTAATTTAAATCAAATCACCTCTAGGAAGATTTTTCTGGCAATATCAGCCTATCTTGGAACAATGTATTTATGGTTTTTATCTCCAAATTTAACAACATTCACAACGTGCTGACCACTAAATATGTTATGTATGTGACGGTATTTCTTTTATGATACTAGAGACTGAACCTAGGGTCTCATGTATACTTGGTAAGCATTGTACCACCGAACTATCACACCAGCCATGTACAATATTCTTAACTTTTGCATTTAGTATTTTAAGAGGTCCTTTTTGACCTCCAAGACTATGGCAATGAAGTTGCCCCTTATCATTCATTTTAATATGCACCCTATCTTGTTGATACATAATGTGTCTGTCCCCATATAATCAAATACTATAATTGCCTTTTTCCCTCTTTGGCTTTTTGAGACAGGGTTTGAAACCGAGTCTCATTATCTAGCTTAGGCTGGCCTTGAATTCACTATGTGTCCCAGGCTATCCTCCAACTCAAGATGTTTCTCCTGTCTCAGCCTCTTGAGTGCTAAAACTCTTAAGTGTGTACTGTCAGCTTGCAATTGCCTTTTTTAAAGATCTCATTAGTTACAAGCTAATTAAGACCACAGATGGTCTTGTTCAAGGTTATAACTCCAACAATTGAAATAGCACACAGTGCAGCCACTGTTGATTTCCTGTTGTGTTGTTTTGAAGTCTTGTGTTGCTTGCATTGTTTTGTTCTGATCTACTTTGTTCTGTTTTATTTTGTTTTATTCTCTTTAAAATAAAATAAAAAATTTAAAAAGAAATAGCACACAATGTATAAAAATAAGTAATAACAATGATTGAATAGAGCTCCTAACAATGAATTATTTCTGATACAAAGACCACAGCATTTTACACTTAAATCCTATAGTATCTAAGGATTTTCTTCATTTTATATAGTTTAGAAATATACTTTAGAACTCAGGTAAGTGTACTTGATTGTAACTGTCATAACAAAATCTTTCTTGAGTTTCGCTCAAAAGTATTTTTCATTCATCTATTTGCATTCAGTAAAAAAATATTCATTGGGTGTCTGATGAATATTTGTTAAATGGAATGGGAAAGCAAAAGTTAAGTGAAATGGGAAAGCAAGGGAGGCAAGCAACCTGGGCTCAAAGCATAGGCAAGACAGAATTTCCACACAAATATTTATAAGGCAATAATACATTGCCCTAAGAATTTAGAAGGAAAAGGTCCATTATGGCTGATATAACTATGGAAAGCACCAAAAGATTCAAATGAGAGCTTTTCAAAAATAACAGAACCCCAATAGATTACCATTAGGATCAATCAAGTTACAAAGAGCTGCCTGAGAAAAGACACAAATCCAGGCTTGTTTTGGTTTGGTTTAGTCGTGCCAAGCTGTGCTGGTCTATGTGAGGCCTGGCCTGACTTGGCTTGACTTTTGAGCAGGGTCTCACTATGTCATCCAGGCTTGTGTCAACTAAACTTCTGCGCTCAAGTGATCCTCCTGCCTCAGCCTCACAGGTGGTTGGGAGGACAGGTGTGTGCTATCACACCCTGCTCAAAGCCAGGCTTTGAATCAAAGAGTGTCCAATTAAAGTCTTTAAACACCTAGCAGTGTCCCTTACTGTGGGCAAATCCTCATTTTATCCCAGCATTTTAAGTCTGAAGACACTGTCTGAGCTACACACACACACACACACACACACACACACACACACACACACACAGACTTCCTTAAACTAAGAAAGGGAAAGTGTTACTTAAAAATAGAAAAGAAAAAAGAAAATGAGAACAAAATGTTTCCCTACTCCTGCTGTTAACATTATATATCTGCTTATTTTGAGAAAAAGGTTTTGGTAGCTAATTTATCCTAATAATTAGATTTGCCACTTTACTTGTGTAGTCAAAGCCTTGCTCCAGAGCCACTTATTGGCAACTTCTACAGGGAAAACAGACTCTATGAAGTAGAAATGTTTTTAGTCATGTTTTATCCCAGTGATTTCAACTCTCTTGTATTCCTAAAATGTCCAGGTTTGATTTTTAACCATGGTCCCTGTTTTAGAGGTAAAGTTCCAAGCATCTTCATAGGAGTGATTTTCACACATCAGGACCAATTACCAGATTGGTGGAAGACCTTCATTAAGTTTACTTCTCAAATAAATGTAAAGTCTTCAGAGTTAACTTAAATTTTCATGTCGATAAACATTGGTAACAAGAATCTTAGATCTCATGCAGTTAATTCAAGTCTCAGACTTGTCAGTCAGCTCACTTCTAATTTTTAGACTAATTCAGATGGAGAAACACAGATAATTAGTTCATGCAAACAAACATTGACACAAGATTTTAAAATGAAGACAAGCAAGTTTGAGAAGACATGAGCCCTAGCAACAAAAAATAAATACAAATAAACAAGACTAAGGGCAGAGTCCATAGTCCTCAGTTTCAACAACTTTCATTTTTTTAACAAGGGCACATTTTTTTGAATAACAAGGTCAAGACCACTGCTAGAGCTGAACACTTTCAACCTTCCACTATTTTTGCTTGCTCTGTCTCCCTTAAGTTGCTCTTTAAAACAACCCAGTGGATGGTTCTTTGCATCAGCAGGGTGTATGGTCCCTGTAGGTGTATAGGTCTTTTCTATAAAGAGCTAAGGAAGAGTCCAAAAGATGTTCCCTGCTTAGCCTTGTCCTTCCTTACAGTGACACCTCCAAATATGGCAAGGAGCAGACCCAGTTTGCTCAGCATTTAGGTCTGGACTTTCACTCCCTATATGATCTTGTGTATGGTACAGTGTTGAAACTCCCTCAGCCTCAGTTTCCTGACAAAGAAAACCTAGACAATTCCCCATAGGACTGTCACATAGAATTAGACCAATTTTGTTTAAAAATCAGTGTGCCGGAGACATTGTAGCATCCAAGAAGCAATAACTATTCAATTAGCCTAATTGCCTGCACTTATGAAATCTTCTGCCTCTCAAATATTTCTCCCATTTGTGTGGTGGAGGACAGCATCAAAGGATTTGTCTTTTCGAGGTCACAGCACCTACGCTAGGCTTTGCTACTCTGTCTTTCCCTCCATCAGGACACCCTGTCCTCACATATCCAGCTAATCTGACATCACTGTGGCTGTTACCTCCCTCTTGCTTTGTGAATTTTATCTTTGATGATATTATTTACACTATATATATATATATATTTAATGATGTATTAGAGTAACCTATACTTGTTTAACCCCAATTTATAACACATTCATTTGATCCTCCTCAGGTTCTTATGAGATAGGCAAGATAAGCATGGTTTTGCCTCACTTTATGTAGAGAAATGGAGGAGCTAAGTGATGAAGGGATTTACCCACAGTCACACTGAGAAAGAGGCAGAGTTGGGTTTTGAAGTTCAGTCTCCTGCAATGAATGAGATCCCTCATGACAGATATTTGTCATATGCAAACTTTGCACCAGGCACTGAGGACAGATACATCAGACACAAAACAAAATAGTGTCTCTTCCCTCAGGGAGCTCCTATTTTAATTACCACAGATTTATCAAAAATGAACTAATTATATGATACATAATTTACAATGCCAGAGAGTTATAACTACTATTAAAAAAATAGGCTGGGCATAGTGGAGCATGCCTATAATCCCAGCATTTGGAAGGCTGAGGCAGGAGGATCACTGTGAGTTCAAGGCCCATCCAGGGTGCTTACTTCAGCAATGTATATACTATAAAAAAGGTCATCCTGGGCTACACAGTGAGTTCAAGGCCAGGTTGAACTACGTAGGAAAATCCTGTCTCAAACAACAACAACAATAATAGTAATGAGGTTAGTAGATACAAGGAAAGAGGCTGGATCAGAATAAAAGGGTAGGCTATACTAAACAGGTTGTCAGAGAAGACATCTCTTGAGCAGGGATCTGGACAAAGTGAGGCAATGAGTCATGAGACTATTCATAGAGAAACCATTCCAGGCAGTGGGACCAGCAAGGATGAAGGCCCTGCGGCAGGGGTGTGAGGTGGATTTAAAGAACGGTATGTTCACTGAATACTAATTTTACTGATTATGATTAAGTGTTACTTGAAAGTATTACTGATTATGACTAAGTGTTACTTGAAACATTCTGTGTACCATTACGTCTGGCAACTGAGTAAAGCACAACTACAAGAGTGAATTCTAACTCACAATCTCACTGTGAATCTACAACAAGCGAAAGTGCACTGCATTGCACAATGTTACTCAACCATGGAAACCTTTCCTTCAGAAGCATCTCTGGGGATTCCTGTTACACAGAATACTCTGGAAAATGCTGCACCACACCCTGCATTCACGGGAAAGAGGAAGTGGGCTAGAGCTAGAACTTCAGGCACTGTGTGAAGCCAGTGGAAGACACAAAAATCACATCAGACAGTGGCTGGCTCCACTTAGCCACAAGTGTGAATGTCCCGTCAACCCTGTTTTTCATCAGATATCTGAAACTACAGGAGGCCCCCATTTCCTATGTGGAGCTCTGCTGTTTTCCATGATTTAACCCTGGCTAGCTGGCTTTGAGCCGTGCTGACTTTCCACAGTGTTCTCCTTTGGGGAGCAGGAGCAGGGCAGGGCAGAGCAGGACCTGTAGAAATCTGCTCAGAGATGCTTCACTCTGTGAATGGGAGAGAGGGTAGGGCTGGAAGGGGGCTTCCATTGTCCAGAATAAAATATGGAAAGTCTCTCTACCAGGCTTGAGCAGAAATTCAGCTCAGGTTGTGTCACTCACACCTTGCTCCAGTCGCCACGGGCATCTCCAGAAGCGACGTGGCTGTGGGCAGGTGAGGAGCTCTACAAGAGGAAGACTCGCTCTGCAGGAAGATTGCCAGCTGTGAAGAATGCTGATCACTGCCTGACTTGAGAAGAATTCCCAAGCCTTCTGAAAACTATGAAGCCAGCAAATGAATGAGAAGCAGCTGGAATGAGCCAGGCCAGGCCAAGGGCTCAGCAGCAAGCAAGAAGGGAGAGGCGTGTGCTGACCCCAGGGAGCCGGGCGAGCTCAGCAGGCTGGTTACTCCAGAGGAGGCAGTGAGGACTAAGCAGCTGATTCTCCGACTTCGCTCTCCAGGCCTGGAGAGTCCCATCAGGAGAGTGCCAGAAGGAGTCACCCATTGGCTTTTATATAAATTAACTACACAAATAAAGGATAATTCTGGATGTTGCTTAATCCTAAATTACATAAGTGGTCAAGAATGAATACTAAATGAATTATTTCTTCAGGACTTTCAAAGGAACCCTAGAAAAGAGCTGATGAAACACTTGGCCATAGACTAACAAACACATCCTGAATAAAATTAAAAGTGTTCTTATTGTGATGCCTCATCTGAGGGATTAAAAACATTATTTCAGGATTATGAACTATACACAACTAAATCATTCTACTAACAGCAGCAAATGCCCAGTACACTGGGCCAGAATTTGTAGGGCATCTTCTCTTCATATGAAAGAAAAAAAAATAAGACTAATGATGACAAAAGTATTATAATTTTTATTACATGCTGACAACTTACTAGGGCCAAACATTTTACACATGGTATTTAAAATAGTTTCAGTAAACTAGCATTACCATGTGTGTCAATTAATCTTAATTGTCATCTTGAGTGGATTAAGAGGCTCTGAGGAGGTAACTGGATCACAGGGAGGATAGACTCAGTGGATTAATCCTCCCCCCTCCAATGTTTACAACTGAATGTGCTGTCAGGGGCTGGGACCCAGCTGGAGGTGGGCCACTGGGGTGTGGCGGGAAGGTATGCCTCTCCCTGGCCCTCTCCCCAAGTGCTCAGCTTCCCAGCCACATGAAGTGAGCAGCTTTCCTCTCCTCATCCTTTGGCCATGATGTTTCTGCCTTGGAAACTGCGGGCTGAGACCTCTGAAACCATGAACCAAAATAAACCCTTCCTCCCTAAAGGTGCAAGTATCGGGTGTTCTGTTCCAGCAATGGGAAAACCAGTCAACACGCTATGTCTGTTTTGTGAGTAAAGAAATGGAAGGTCCAATGCCACATGTTTAATTAAGCAGTTGGTCTGGGATGCACCCCGTTCTCTTTGCCTCAAAAGTCAAAACCTTTTTTTCTTGTCACATGCTTTAGAACAGAGGAGTTAAAGGACAAGGCATCATCAAATTTCTTCCTTCTGCACCATCCTCCCACTAACGATTTATAAAATACAATCATCCCTCAGTATCTGCAAGGGATTGGTTGCAGGCACCCTGTGGACACAAAAATCCAAGGCTTCTCAAGTCCCTTATATCAAGTAGTGTTTGCATAGAAACCTATGCACATCTTCCTTTGAATCATCTCTAGTATTTATTACACCTAGTACAGTGTAAATGCTATATAAATAGTCACTCTACTGTGACAATAAAGTCTATACATGTTCAATATAGGTACAGTTTTGTTTTGTGTTTGTTTTGTTTTGTATTGTTTTGGTTTTGGGCACTAGGAATCAAACTCATGACCTTGCACTTGCCAGCATGCCCTGTGCTGTTGAGCTATATCCCCGGCCCTAGGTGCAGTTTTCTTTCCAAACAGTTTCAATTTATAGCCCATTGAATTTGTGCACCTGCAGACATGAAGGTTAAACTGTGCATTTTAAATTTCTTCTTTACCAGATTTTGATAAGATCAATAAGTATTTATATGGCATTTTAAAAAACTAGAAGGCAAATGATAGATTTTAAAAAAAAAACAGGAATCGAACTCAGAATGTCTGGGAACATAGCTTAGTGCTTCCAGGTTTATGCCCCAGTACTCACACATGAAGCAGTGAAATAACTATCCAATCAGACTTTGCAAGTCTATTTTAACTCCTTACAAACCATCATTATCACTTGTGATCTCTTTTTCTGCTCTCTCCAACATACAATGCCTTCCCAGAGCCAAGGTCATTCACATTCTTAACCCAAATTGAGCTAAATCCTTTCTGTTTAATAGGATTTTATTTTAATAAAATATTCAATTATTTAAGTCATAAGCCTACCATTATTGTAAGCCACATATTCCCACAAAAAAAGTAAAAATGAAATCATCTATTGTCATTGATTATGCAATCTGTCCTTATTGACAAGACTTTCCCCTACAAGCCATTGCAATGCACAACCAAGCCTGAAAATAATGCATAAACTCTTGACCACAAAGATAACTTGGATAGTACATAATTCAAGTAATTCCTTAAGGTTGCCTAGGTAAGTTAACTTTAAAAAGAAGTATCTGTATAAAAAATTAAAGCAATAACCTCCTTAGTAACATTAGTTTAATATGCATAATGATATTCATAATCATATTTTAGAAAGAATAAAGTTGTATAAAAAACATTTCCCAGCCATTCCCACATGCCTCTTGGCCAGCTGGTCACACAGTGAGGTCACACAGCCTGCAGGCTGTGTCCAGGTGTGGCTGATAGCATCCAGCTGTCCCAGGTCAACTCCACTGATGGCACGGGGGACACCAACTCTGAGCTTGATAACGTGTCATACCCACAGTTCTTGGCCAGGCTTAAAGGTCTCCCCTGATCTAAGAATGGCTACTTCTCGATATGAGCCAGCGGCTGAAATTGGTATTGGTGCTTATGGGACCCGTGAGCGCCACAGCGGCCACTTCGAGGCCCTCAAGAGTGTGAGAGTTCCCAGCAGAGAAGGAGTTGTAGGAGCAGTAAGTGAGGTGGTACCCACCAGCACAGTAAGTGAGGTGGCCTTACTAGGGTGACTGGGGCATTCAACCATCCCAGTGTTGTCCAAGGTGATGGACATCTGTGCCACTTCCAGGAGATCAAAGGTGACCCTAGTGTCTGAGCACGCAGACCAAGGCCGAAGGATGAATCTGGACAAGGCACCTCCACCAGGCTTGCCAGCTGAAACCACCAAGGATCTGGTGCATCAGTTTCTAAAAGGCCTACATTTCCTTCATGCCAGCTGCATCGTCCAGCAAGACCTGAAAGCAGAGAACATTCTGTTGACAATTGGCGAGACAGTCAAGCTGGCAAACTTTGGGCCAGCCAGAATGTACAGCTTCCAGATGGTGCTTACACCAGTGGTTAGTGAAAAGATGGTAGCCAAATAGGTGCTGATTAGGGGTAGGAGGGTGATTGCCTATGGCAGTTGAGAAGGCCTGTGTTTTGCATATTCAGTCAAGGAATTATGATTCATAGCCTGATTCACCATTCAAAGGATGGTCCTCATCTACCCTTACCACTGCCTTAAGGTGGTAACACTCTAGTACCAAACTCCCAAAGTTCTTCTGCAGTCTACACACACACACCAGTGTACACATGGAGTGTCGGCTGTATCTCTGCAGAGATATTTCATCGAAAGCCTCTCTTCTGTGGAAACTCTGAAGCTGACCAGTTGGGAAAAATCTTTGATGAGACTGGGCTGCCTCCAGAGGATGACTGGGCATGAGATGTATCAACACCCCAGGAGCCTTTTCACCAGAAGGCCTCGTCATCCAGTGCAGGCAGTGGGACCTGAGATGGGAGAATGTGGAGTACTAAATGCACTAACCCACACAAGTGAGCCTCGGCTTTCTGAGTTTCGCAGTTCTTTTACCTACATAAGGAAGAGAGTGACCCACAGTGAGCAGGGGAGTGGCTGCCAGAAGGACAAGACACTTCTGGACACTTGAGTGGAGAGAAGCCCCACTGAAAAGGGGACCTCACCATTGTCTCTGAGGTTGGGCACTTCTGCAGCATTATACAGAGATTATTTTGCTGTCTCAGTGATAGTCCCCACCCACTTTCCTGCTGAGGGATATCCTTTTCTTGCTGCATTTCTCTACACTAAGGAATATATCCCCCCATACACTTTGATACTGGTCCATTTTTATACAGGAAAACAAAACAAGACAAATAAATGTGAAGAAAAAATTTTTCCTAGTAGTTTCCATAAGCAGGCTCCATACTATACCCATAGATTTAAAATATTTATAATTTTTAAAAAAGAATATATCTATAATTGAAGGAGAAATTGAGGGACAAAGTAATCCATTTACATAAAGCCATCAAGAAAAAGGTAGTCATTCTGTAATCTAGATCAATTTAGATTTAACATTAAAGCTACTGCATAAAAGTTCCTTTGTAGTAAGGTGACTTTTAGTTTTTTAAAGGCTTCATTGTAGCCATTCTTCTAATCACTCATGGTCAAATGCAAGAAGAGTAAAAACAAAACTTCCTGTGAATGCAATAAAATAACAAATTTCCTTCTGATCTTTTCTCTACCTCAAGGAACTAAAGCTAAGATTTTTCCAAGCTAGTTATATGTAACTATATCCACTCTTTGCTTGACACTAGATTTGTTACAGTTTCAAGTCTGAGGTTTCTTGTTTGGTTTAGTTTGGTTTAGTTTGGTTTAGTTTGGTTTGGTTTGGTTTGGTTTGGTTTGGTTTGGTTTGGTTTGGTTTGGTTTGGTTTGGTGGCAGCAAGAATCAAACCTAGGACCTCACACATGCTAATCCAGCCTACCTGTCCCCAAAATTTTTCATTTTGGGATGAGGACCCAAAGTAACATCCATTTTATATACAGGTGAAGTAACTTAGTCATACAATCTGAAAAACACTAGAATTACTTTGCTGTGTCATTTGTAATCTGAAATTCCACTACACCAAAATGCATTTCTTTGGGTCAATCTATTGTCCTCTATTAAAACATAAATATAGCTGTGTACGATAACACATGCCTGTAATCCTAAGAATTCAGGAGGCTGAAGAATGAGGATCAAAAGTTAGACACCAAGCCTGGGTGTTATGGTTTGTGTCTAGATGTCCCCCCAAACCTTCATGCAGTCATAGGGGGTTTTTTGGAGGTGGATGTGTGAGGCCCTACATTCAACCTTCGGTAGTACAAAAACATAAATATTCCCTTTAATTATGGACCAGAATCAACTACAACATTTTAATCCATTAAAAGACAGAGTGCTAGACCCCATGCTCAGAGTGACTGATTTTACTAGGTTAGGACCTGAAATTTTTCATTGCTAATAAGTTCCCAAGTAACATTAATACTTTTGTGTGGAGACCACACTTTGATAACCAAGTGTAGATCAACCCTGAAGATCCGGTGAGCAGCTGACAGTGAGGCCGGGGTGAGGTACAAGCCCAGACCATGGCATGTGTGGCCATGGACTCTGGGCTCAAAGCAACAAAATGTCATGGACACAGAAATAAATAGGAAACAGCATCATGTAAAGAAGAGACATGAAGGCAGAATGGGAGAAAGTATTTCTGAGAAAAATATAATTGTTTATAATTTACAATTTGGATGCCTGATATAGCCTTTACCAGGAAAAAAATAGTTATCTTGGTATTACACTTTAGGGTCCAGACAGACCCACAGTAGTGTTTTGCTGAAAGAGAACATCCTCAAGTTAAACAAAGAATAAAATGTGTAGATGTGTCCCAGTCAACAGTTGGACAATCTTGAAATCATGGCTAATTTTAATATTTTGACATCTTTAGTCCCTTTTTTATCTGTTTTTGTTGTTCTGTTGTTTTATTTGTTTTGCTGTTCCCACTTCTCCCTAATTGCTGAGTAAGACTCTGTAAATCTAGCTTTACCTTTCTAAAAACTGCATAGTAAATTCTAGAGCAAAACCATTTAAGTTCTTATGTATTTTTCTTTGCATTTATTCTCCAAGCTTCTCAGAGGTCCAGGAAAACAAATTCACTTTACTTTTATTATTATTGTTAGCCTCTCATTCCATTAGAAATGGAAGGAATAACTGAATGAAATTACATAAATTTTTACATAATTACATGAACATTTGGCAAAGTAATGCTTCTAACACTCTGTGTACTCTCCCACCTCCCCCAACACACACATACAATGCAATGTTCTGTTCACAAGATAATTGCAGAATTTATTCTAAAATAACAATGCATAATGATACACACTGGTATTAAGATGAGCACTTCAAGTTGTAGACTGCATCCTGTCACATTTTACTTGTGACCACTTCTGGGATTATGTCATATACATCTATAATATATGGCACCTCTGCAATTCAAATTTTATGCCATTTATATGCCTCGTGGTATCATCTTCAAAGAGGTTTGACTGTAATTTCTTCTATGAAAAATTAGATTTGATTTTGGATTGTCCTCTGTGGTCATTCAAATATTATCTAAAAGGGAGTTTAAGTTTGAATTATTTTGAAAACATAATCCTATCAGAAAAAGTTTATTAAGTATGCAATTCTTTCATACCGTCCAATTCAATAGCGTAAGCCCTGAAAACAAAAAAGAGAAAGACTTTACGTGTCAGCCATATCAATGGCAGAGCACAGAAACATTCATGCTGTGCGCCTAATGTTACAATAGCAGTGACACAAAAATGTAATTTAATGACTTAACTGATCACCTCGTAAATCACTAAAACACTATACAAGTATGGTTTAAAGTTAATTGCAAGGCCAGGGATGTAGCTCAGTGGAACAGTACCTGGCTGGCAAGCACAAGGCCCTGAGTCCAATTTCTGGTCCAAAAAAAAAAAAAAAAAAAAACCTTAAAGTAAACTGTAAGGCAATAGTCTAAGTATGGTATTATGGCTTTAGATGATTTCTCATCTTGGCTCTAATATTATCAGTTAACCTGTTACCATGTTTCTTTGTGTGTTTACAAAATGTATGGTTGATTTTTCTTCAACATTTCAGCTTCGCTAGAAACGCTGGGCAACAGGAGTTGCCCAGTGAATTCACGATGCACTAGTTATGAGGCTACTCTTAGCAGTAGCTATAAATGCTGCCATCAGTCTCATTTTTATGATTATGACAGAGGAAGGTAACCTGTGTAAAGAAGTTAGTTAAATGAGCCAAAATGTCATTGCTCAATACTAGCGATGCAGTAACTCTTAGTCCTATAATCGGAAAACAGGATATGAACTCTTTAGTGACTACCTGGCCAGCTGGTCAACCAAAGAGCACACCATTATAACAGGAGAAGGAAATGTCATGTAATGTCCCTCTGAGTGCATCATAGGGCTTATTCTGCAAATGCTTTTCTCTTTCTTTTTTATTGTTCCATTTGCAGTTTTTATTTGTTTTCACTTCTAGCTAAAAGATGCTTTGTAATGACTGTGTCCCTTCTGAAAATTATCTGCACTCCTTTCCAAAGGACAATTTGTCAGCTTAGCAGTAGGAAATAATGCTTGTGGATACTTTGGAAAGAAACATTGTTAATGAGATTACTGTTGACTCAATAAAGTCAGTGAAATGCAAGGACACTCTAATTTTATGGGTTTTCTTCTTATGACACTGTTTGACATTTTGTGATCACATTCTTGTAAATAATTACATAAACCATACAATATGTAGAAACTTTAGAAACACATATATAAGCATAGAATACAAAAAATATGTTGGGAAATCGACATCTATATTCAGATATTAAGATAAAGAAATTGTTGATAAAAATTTTAATATTATGTTGATACATGATTTAAGAAAGTAAAGTCAGTTGTGATGGTTTAAAACAGTAATCTCAACACTCAGGAGGCTGAAGCAGGAATATTACCAGGAGATCAAGGCCAAACTAGGTAAATAGTAAGTTCAAGACCAGACTGAACTACATAGTAAGACCCTATCTACAAAAACAAAACAAAACAAAAATATAAGAAGAATACAGATTCATTAAAGAGAAAAAGAACAAAAGAGTACACATACCAAGAGAACTCAAAAGGAAAGATCACATATATTATTATATAGAAATCCATAGGATTAAAAAGTAAATTAGAGTATCCTTGAAAATAAGAGAAACTTTATTTTCAAAAAGCTGAAGATAAACTAGGTAAGGTGGTACATGCCTGTGATCCCAGCACTCTGAGAAGCTGAGGCAGAGTATCACAAGTTGGAACCTAGACTGGGAAATTTAGGTGAGACCCTATCTCACACAGATGGGAATATAATTTAGTGTGAGACCCTTGGATTTAATATCCAGTCTTGTGGAGATGAGGCTGCAAAAGGAGGACCATGAAGAAAAAATTATTTGCTATAGAAATGTACTATAGAAAAGAACTAGCTTTGAGTAAAGACACTATATTCAACTGGACAACAAACATACTTTACTCATCTTGTGAGCATAAGTATAAAGAAAGAAAAGACCAACCTAAACCAAGATTTTAAAAAGAAAAGAAAAATATGACAAAGAAAAGATTGTGATAAGAAGGTTTTGGAATTATCAAAAGATTTCCATAGTCAAAACAGCCAGGGCCCTCCCAGTGGTAACTCAGAAACATTGTTTATTAAAGCCAAATTTTCTGTGCTTCACACAAGAGGCCTTTAATTTCAGGTAGTAGCCTGTGGTGGATAAATCTAACTTGCTAAAGTAAATGTTAACCCTTGAGCTATAAACCGCTGAAGACTCTTCGCATTCAAGAAAAAATTTGTGTGTTTTTGAACTTACAATTGTGAGATTCTTCTAATAATACTGTTTCAGAATATACACTCACTTTATAAATTTCATGAGTCTCCAAGAAGCATTCACAAATGCAGCTCACAAATCTACATATCAGTTCCCAGGGGAATTCCTTGTTTTGCTGCATGACAACCACAGTTCAGCTATAACCGAGAAAAGCTAGGGTGAAAACAATCCTACAGCCAGGTTCCTAGCCATTGTAGTGTCTTTACCTCCAGGAGACCAGGGCAGTCAGAGACCCTGTCACCCTTCTAGCTTCTCCCACACTCTTGGAGTCAGATTGGTAGCAGTATTTGCCCACCCAAACACTACCCACCCAAGCAGCTTCAGACTGCAGCTAGGACCCATCCTCACTGAAAATGGAAAGATTTACATGAAGACAAGTGGTCTTCTTACTGGCCCTACCCCAACTCAAGGGCCACCTGCTGTCACCCGCTGCAGGATGCTGCATCCACAAAGGAAGAAGGCGGCTAAAGCCAACCAAAGCTCATTTAAGAATTATGAGATTAAGTTATATAAAAAATGTATATTATTCTACCAGAATTCTTTTATTATGCTAATATAGAACCATATAGGCATTTCTCTAAAATATATGAAGACTTAAATTTTTATTATTTTTAAATAATTATTTACATAGCTAAATTTGTTGGATAATTTTTTAAATGTTTTCTCCATGTGCTCAATAGTGTAGTAAGCACTGGGGAAAGAAATATTGCACAAAGGGCTCTGTATTAAAATATTAAGTTCCCTGGAAAAACAGACAACCAAATAAATGTAATCTGACAAATACTCAAATACTGTACTGTTCAATTTCATTAACTGATATTGCATTGTTTCAAATTTTTATTCCTTTTTTTCTTTTTTGCCTTTTTTTTTTTTTTACTTTGAAGGTAGTAAAATACAAGTCAATTGAGACAATGCAGTGAAATTGGTACAGAACTTCACAGCAGGTTACCGGAATAATAGTAATAGCTACCATAGTATATCTCGTTATCTTCACAATAGTTGTCCTTTCAATCAGGTATAGCAAAATCAAATCAAATACAGAACATCATAAAACCTATCAAAACAGAGTATTGAATAGAGCAATACAATTAATCAAAACAAAGCAAAACAGTGATAACAATATTTGCCTTCAAAGAGATGGCAGAAGGAAATCCCCCATATTTGCTGTATTGCATAAGGTCATCCTCCCAAGAGATGCTCAGACCTTTGGCTCCTATTTGCTAACGGAGGGGGCGGGGTGGAAGGGATGTTTGATTCTCAGCCCACACTCCAGTAGGCTCACAGCTGCCTACTAGAGAGATGTGCAGATTGCTTTGTTGCCCAGCACCCTAAGTTTCAACATGGAGCGGATCTCAGGAGATGTTGGCTGGTTTTCTCCCTGGGTCGCCCACCACTTGCTTGAGCCACGGCTGCTTACCAGGGAGGCGAGCGGGTGGTTTGGTTTTTTTGTTTTGTTTTGTTTTTATTTTTGGTTTTTTTGCCTTTTTGAGACAGGTCCTCACTATGCAGTTCAGGATGGCCGTGAGCTTACCTTATAGCCCAGGCTGCTCTTGAACTTGCAACAATCCTCCTACCTTAGCCTCCAGAATGCTGGGATTACAGGTGTATGCTACCATGCCTGGCTTTTATATCTTCTTTATTCAGCTTTGGTAATTCATGTGCAACTAGGAATCTGTCCGTTTCTTCTGTGTTTCCATCTTATTTGGATACAGATTCTCAAAGTAGGTATTGATGACCTCCTGGTTTCTGCAGGATCTGCTGTGATTTCACCCTTTTCATTTCTAATAGCATGGATTTGAGTCTTTTCTTTTTTTGATGAAGTTGACTAAGGGTGTGCCAATTTTATTTACTCTTTCAAAGAACCAACTCTTCAATTCATTGATTTTTTTTTTTGTATTGTGTTCTTAGTCTCCACTGCATTAATTTCTGCACTGATCTTTGTAATTTCCTTTCTTGTATGAACTTTGGGCTTGACTTGCTCTTCTTTTTTGAGAAGCTTGAGGTTCAATGTTTTGTTACTTATTTGAGCCAACTCTGTTTTTCTGCTATGGGAATTCATCACTATAAATTTCCCTCATAAGACTGCTTTTATTGAATCTCAGGGGTTCCAGTATGTTATATTAGCATTATCATTTAATTGTAGAAACTGTCTAATTTTTTCCTTAATTTCATTTGTGTCCCACTGATTGTCCAGGAGGGTCTTACTTAATTTCTACACATTTATCAAGTTCTTGTGGTTTCTTTTGCCACTGATTTCCAATTTCATTGCACTATGGTCTGATAACACGGATGGGATAATTTCAATTTCTTTACATTTTCTTAGGTATGTTCTATGAGCATACCTAAGAAATTGTAGGGTGTATGGAATTGTAAGAATTGTAGGGTGTATGGAACACCCTACAATATTTGTCCATCTATTCAGATTTTTGCAGTTCATTTGTTCAGATTTTTGGTTCAATTCTGATATTGGTTTGGTTCTGATATTTGGTTCAATTCTGATATTTCTTTCTTGAATTTTTGTGTGTTGATCTGTCTATTTGTGACTGTGGGACATTCAGGTCTCCTGTTACAATTGTACTAGTGTTTAGCTGATTTTTCATATCTATTAATATTTGTTTTACATAGTTAGGTGCACTGGTATTTGGTACATATGTGTATTTATGATTATCTCTTCCTCTTGGATAGTTCCCTTTACAAGTATGTAGTGACTTTCTTTGTCTTGCTTAATCAGTATTTTCTTGAGACATACTTTGTCTGCAAATAGCTACACCTGCTTTTTTTTTCAGGTTCCTGTCACACGGAATATTGCTTTCCATCCTTTGACTTTCAGTCTATGAATTTCTTTTTTGAATTAAATGTGTTTCTTATATGCAGCATATTGTTAGCTATTGTTTCTTGATTCATTTTGCCAGTTTATTTCTTTTGATTAGTGAACTGAGACCATTTACATTTATGGTTTTAACTGATATGTATCGTCATGTTATTTTCTGATTGTTGGCTCCTTTTTTCCCCTTATTTAACCCATAGGCTTGCTTTGCCTATGGATTCATTTTGTTAAGTTTCACAAGTTGCAATCCTTGTTATCTCTTTTTAGAATGTCTATCAGAACATTTTGGTGCGCTGGTTTGGGGGTCATGAATTTCTTAGGAGTCCTTTGACATGTAAGTATCTTATTTCTCCATCAATTTTGAAAGATATTTTTGCAGGGCACTCAATCTTTGTTGGAGGGTATTTTCTTCTAGGACTTGAAATACTTCACTCAGAGCATTCCTTAACTTGAGGGTTTGTGTTTAGAAGTCTGCTGTGATTCCGATGGACATCCCTTTATAGGTGATTTGCTTCTTTTCTCTAACAGCTTTTAATATTCTGTTCTTGTGTTGAATTTCTAGAGTCTTAACTATTATATATGTCTTGGTGTACATTTTTTTATCATGGCTAATTGGAATTGTATATGCCTAATCTATCTGTTTGTCAAATTCTTTTACTCAGCTTGGGAAATTTTCTGCCGTTATATCTGTGAATAGGTTTGTTTTTTGTTTTTTGTTTTTTAATGTATGTGATATCAGCTTTTTCATTGACTCCAATCAATCATATTTATTCTTCTTTACATCTGTTAGATTGGTTTTTTTATGGTCCTTTACTGTTTTTAAGAAATCTTTCTTTTCAAGATCACTAACAGCAATCCTATTTTCTAGATCCAATAGTTCTCCTTCCATTGCCTCATCTACTACATATACTTTCAATGGAATTTTTAATTTCCTGGATATCTGATTGAATCTGTTTCATGGATTCCATTTTTTTTCCTATGTTTGGTGTCCACAGTTTTCATCATTTTCTTAATCTCCTCTTTTTTAACTATATCTGCTCTAGAATCATGACCCTTCATTTTGGTCACCATATTTGTAGTTACCTGAGAAATTATTTCTTATCTGTTTTTTTCTAGAGCCTCATTTATGTGCCTTGTTACTTCCACTGTTACTATTTCAGAGTACCCAAATCAGTGACTTTCAGATTGTTCCACCTCATTGCCCCTGGATTTGCCTTTGGCAAACTAGATGGCTGGAGTTGCATCTTGGTTCTGTGTCTTCTCATTTTGTAATTTTTTTATTTTAATTCCTATATCAATGCTTATAAATTGCTTATGACAAGTAGCTTTATTGCTAGTATTGAGAACCCTTAGGGAATGACTACTTCTCAGAGATATCTTTGAGGTATAGGGGATTTTAGGTTTTTGGTCTTTTGCAAGATCCTACTCCTTCAATTGATTGAAGATGAAAAGTTGCTGCATATTGGCCTAGCCTCTACTCCTTTGGCACTGGCCTATGGTATTGTTTGTGAGCCTTTGTCAGGCACAGTCTTGACATACCAAAAAAAAAAAACTGATTAGAACAATTATGTCACTGCAGCTCAAGTAGTACAACCAGTAATAACAATAGCATCAAAAACAGCCTAGAAAATGATAAACTGTGACAACTATTAATATACCATCTTTGGCTAGGCATGGTGCATACACCTGTAATCCACTCTGGAGGCTGAGGCAAGAGGATCACTGTGAGTTCAAGGCTAGCCTGGGCTACAAAATGAATTCAAGGTAGCCTGAACCGCATAGCAAAACCCGGTATCAAACACACACACATACACACACACACACACACACACACCACCATTAATCATATGAACCAAGGTTTTGGTTATATAACAAAATCTAAAACACACCAGAAATTGTGTACAGTAACTATGTCCTAAATATGGTGATTTTACCCTTGGGAGAAAATTTAATAAGGGTTAGGGGAAAAACATAGAAAAATAGAACAAGAGGAAGAGATAAGAAGTAAGGCTGGAGGGTAAAGGAAGATTATGTGAACACTGGGAAACTGGTAAAGAAAACAGGAAAGAAAGACAGAAGGAGGAAATAAAAATAAGAACAGAATAACAATAACAACACTGGAACCAATGTTCACACTCATGAAAACAAGAACAAACAACCAAGAAAAACAGCAACAAAAAAGAAAAGAAGGGAAAAAATGTCCACTTCAGGGCATGTCTCTGCTGTCACTGGTAAACAGAGTGGATAGACAGTCCAGATATATCGATTAATCCCAAAAGCCAGCCATAGGTTTATGGCACAGTAGTGGATAATCCCAGCAAGACTGCACCTTTAGTTCCACTAAAGTTAAGGCTGGTTTCTGGATGTGAGACTGGAACCTGATTTGTTCAGCCTGCAACACTCTGTGTGCCTCCTGCTGGCTTGAACTCAGCTCCTTACCGCTTGCACACTTGAACTCAGTTCTGCCTCACCCTGACACTAGGAATTCCTAGGAGATGGCCCACAGCTGCTTCCAAGCTCAGTCAGTCCCCTCCAAGGAGGCAATCAACCAATTGCTCTCTCCTGGGAGTGTCTGAAACTGACTAGCTCACCAGCCAGGAGGTAGGTTTGTTGCTGGAGTTAAGAGTGTTGCAGCCTCCTTCTAGAGGTGGTTCTAGGTTCTTTCTGTTCTGAACAAAGAATTGGTCAAGCCATGGGCAAAAAGTAATACAGTTTTACATTTATTGAAGATTGGAAAAGAAACAGACTCTGCAGAGCAAGTTTGGGCCGAGTGAAAGCAGGCTAATGGACTTGAGAATGAGAATGAACCACTGTGATAGCGGCCGCCATTCTTTTGTATCTCCTACTCCTCAGGCTGACATCAAGTCTAGGTTATCTATCAAAATCTTGGTTAAATTCTTGCAAGAATTGAAGATAGCCAGGTGTGTTAGTGCACACCTGTAATCTCAGCACTCAGGAGGCTGAGACAGAAGTATCACTACAAATTGGAAGCCAGCCTGGACTACATAACAAGATCTTGTCTTAAAAAAAAAGAAGAAGAAGAAGAAGAAGAAGAAGAAGAAGAAGAAGAAGAAGAAGAAGAAGAAGAAGACAGCACTTTCTGATTGGTTCCATGTTCCATATGCAGGAATCTGGGAACCATGCTGTGCATGTGTGCTGGGACTTTGTAATTAACAGATAATACTTACCTCCCCAGCAAGCGTACCAACCCTCCTCTCCTGCCTCAGGAGATAATTTGATGAACTAATATTTCTCCAATGACCATGAATGATGCTAATCAAAATTGTGATTATTTTAATTGTGATTTTTTCCCCATGACTCTAACTAATCTAAATTTTGAATGCCTTATGTTTTAATAGCTAATAGTCATTTACAATACAGGACACACTGATGGATTTTAGTGTGCCAAGAGTACAAATAATTCATTGATAGGAGTACAAATTGTAACTAACCTTTATATTAACATGTAATTAAATCATGGTTGTTTTAAACAAATAGCTTCGAATTTCTCAGTTTTTTGTTCTAACTTTAGATGTCATAAATATTAATAGGTGTGAATACATTATTTATGCTAACAAAAAGGTCTTTGGAGAACCACAATTATTTTTAGGAGATTAAAGAATCTTGAGAACAAAAAATTGAGAACCATTCTCCCAAGGAAAAACAAAGCAAGTCTCACGCATTCTAGGCAAGCACTTTCCCATGAGCCACTAACCCAAAAAACAGATTTTAGAAAGAGGGAAATACGATCCACAAGGAACTGCCTGGAGATCGGCATCTGGGCTGGGTCTGTTTGGGCCCATAGCCCCGCCCTTCACCCCCAGGAAGTCTCCCAGAAAGCAGCATCTCGGCCTGTCTCTTTGGGACCTGAAAGTCTCCACCCGTAGAGTGGCCTGGGATGTTTGGATCAAAAGTCTGCACAGACCTGCATCTCGGCGCAACTGTTTGGGACTGGTAGGCCCGGCCTTCATCCACAGGGAACTGCCTGGAGACCGGCATCTGGGCCAGGTCTGTTTGGGCCCATGGCCCCGCCCTTCACCCCCAGGAAGTCTCCCAGAAAGCAGCATCACGGACTGTCTCTTTGGGACCCGAAACTCGGACCCGCAGAGTGGCCCGGGCTGTTTGGATTGGGAACATTGTAGAGACTGGCATCTTGGCCAGGTCTGTTTGGGACTGGGAACTTTTCAGAAACCAACATTCTGGCCTGACTCTTTGGGACCTGTAGGCCCTTCACTCGCAGGGAACCTCCTGGAGACCTACCTGGGACAAAGCACAGAGGCCTGGCCTGCCTGAGATTCCACAGTCTCCGGGGTGGCCACACCCATTGCCTTACAACTTAGGGAGCCAGGAGCCCACAGAGGGGAGTTAGGACCCTGTGAGGAAGCCAAGAGCCTGTGGGGGAGCCACTGCCCCTCCAGGAACTGAGGGTGTAACAGGTAATTTGCCACATAAGCAGAGAAAGCTTTCGAACACCGCTCAAAGTAAGGAAATATAGAAAAATGACAAAAGGAAAGACCAAAAGGCAGGCTCAAAGCCCTAGCCCTCCCCAAGAAAGCTTAGAAGCTGTGTACATAGAAGAAAAAAGAAGCCATACACCTGAAATGTCTGAAATGATATCAAATGAAATAAATATGCAAATAGGGAAAGCTATGG